>JAQGBA010000165.1:0-57089 GCA_034698125.1 Prionchulus punctatus | reverse complement strand
GAACAAGCGTTTTTCTAAACAAACTTTCGCGATTCATAGTTTTCGCTGAAGAACTCGGTTGAAAAGAGTGCGCATAAATTTTCGGCATGTTTCGGGCGAGACGAAGCGTTTCTGGCACATATTTTTTACTTAAGAATCCAAATATTATTATACTAAGTAAAATACAAGCTAACAATAAATTACCTTTCAGTGTTACATAAAACGCTGAAAAATTTAAATTCGAATCGTGAATCGCGTTCCAAATCGTCAATTCTAAAAAATGCAACTATCAATTTGCGGAAATGTCGCAAAAACCTTCAAGATAAAACAAATAAAACGTCGCAAAACGGACCTTCCGGGCTATGTCCACATAAGCACCGGTCGCCGATCGGAGCAATCGATGTCGTTCAAGCTCGCGCAGATTTCATATTCGCGACGATTTTGATTCAGAAAATCGACCGGAATTCGAACTTTAACGAGTCAATTACCTTTCTCGTCCAGCGGATGGCACAGCAAAAGATTCAACGAACAATCTTCGTGTACGCCGTGTTGAACGATTACGCGTTCGCCGTATCGGCATTCGAACAAATTTCTCGAACAAGCCCAACGAAATTCGAGCATCTGTTGCAAATAATCGCACAGAGCAACGATTTCCGGTTGCTTCCCGTATGCAAATTTTCGATTCCGAACGTATCGAACAATTATTTATCGTTTCATCGTCGAGCGCGACGAATTTTTTGCTCGAATTTGTCAACAAAGCGCCGAATTTATTGTTCGTCGCGAAACTCGAATAAGCATTGCTTTTCGGTTGAAATTCGAACGATTCGTTCGATTCGATAGTCGAATCGGTTAAAGTAACGTTACTCGCAGAGGGTTCGTTCATTTCTCGTGCGAGTAAGGTCGCCTTATCGGAAACTTTCGGTTTCGTACCGCTTAACATTTTTAACGATGATACAAGGAATGACTATTCTGCAAAATAAAGCAAACGCAAAAATACAAAAAAATTGTTTTCATCAAGCAAAATAGCGGTCGAAAAACTTACTAAGGTCAAATGCAAAGAGCGGCGATCAAAAAATAAAGCAAAAGCGCGTAGCGAACGACATAAAAAACATGAAAAGCGCTTTATCTAAAAATGCTTAAATTTGGCAAGTTTCCGAAACATTTTTCGTGCGTAAGCGGAAAATGCACGAAAGCGTCCGGACGACACACGAAAACAATGATCGTCCTTGCGCAATTGGTTTTCGCGCAATACATTCGCAGCTACTGAAATTGAAGTACGTCAAATTTTAAACCATCGCGAATCGTCTGCTAGAACTTAATTTCCATTGTTTATTTTGTCCACTAAAAACTTTACGTCTATTTCTTGCTTTTCATCATTGAACAGTCGTCGTAAAAAAGTTTCAACAATGATTTAAATTGTTTTTGTGCTTTTTCGTTTAAAAAAAAAACCAAGAAATCTGACTCATTTCAAAATTAACGAAATCTTTAATTTTATTTTTGAAATCATGCTTGGAAAACGAAACGTGATGTAAAACTTCACGACGACGAATATTAATCGTTAGACAAATTTTTGGCTTTTCAATAAAAACTAAAAAAGGACGAAACAATTCAGCAAATTGCTTAATTTATACCGAAAATATCTGTCATAATGTGTACTTGTTGAGGTTTGAATAACATGCTAAACATTAAAATTCGATAATTTGCTTTCTTTAGTCTTTTCTAGCAAAAAGCTAGCAAGTTTACGAGCTTTTCTTGCACATTGATTCATGGAACACCATGAGTAACACGAGAAGCAAGTTACAGTCTTGACATTTTTTCGCAGCAAAACTTTAAAGAAAATTTTCTATTCGAAAACGTAATCTGTGAAAATGGTTGTGAAACCGAAAAAACGTAAGTATATTATGGAACCGTTAAATGGAACATCGATGATTCAAAAGTTGTTTTAAATTTTAAGTTAAGTCATCAATTTTAAAAATATCTTTTACAAAATTTTGTTCATATTTCTTTGATTTTATTTGCGAAATCGAAAAAAACACAATTTGTTACGGTTACTGCCTTCAAATGTGTTTCGAACCAAAACATTACGATGCGTATGTTTTTCTGCTTTTATCTTTCTAATACACGAATTCTGCATCATTTGTGTGCTTTCCGAACGATTTTGATGAATAAATCGCGGTTTCAAGCTATTTTCGCTAAAACAACGTCATTAATTTAAGATTTTGTCTTTCTTTGATGATTTAATCGCCAAATTTTACGCATTTTCTGTTTACGTTCGTTGATAAAATGTCATGTAAGCAATAATCGATGACAGTTAACATTTTCAATCGAATTAAAAATGATCGAGAATGATTTCGATATGTACTTGGTTTTTAGCCCTAAAGAAACTATTTCACGACATTAAATCGACTGAAATATTCGGTAAACACCGTTCGCACGAAACGAACGGCGTCCAAAGCGGAAACGATGAAAAAACAAGCGAAATCGGTTCACCGTATAATGTACAGGTAAAAGTGGCGATTAAATACGATCCGATAACTGGCAAATATACGGGCGTGCCGACGGCGTGGTTGGACAGTTTAGAGAAAGAATTAACGTACGTTTTTAGTTTTATACTTTTTCAAAATTTGTGTAATCAAAATATGATCGTATAGTTCGACAGATTTGAAGAAAAATCCACGAGCCGTTATTCAAGCGTTGAAATTTTACGCAACTAGCGTCGTAACGCCGAAATCCGACAAATATTTAGTTCAAACTGATTCAGTGCAGCAATCGGACGATGAAGGTACTTTTTACAAGCAAAATTTCTATTTTTTCTATCCGCAAGTGTTGCATATTACTGTATAGATTCAATTTCTTTTCCTCCGGCTCCTCCGCCTCTCGATCAGGCGCAAATATCGGAGGGTCAAAAAGTCGCTCCCGAGCAGAAATTTGAAAACGCCTTCGACGACGAAACGCCGATGGTTTTACCTCCGCCGAAAATCAAAAAACCTGACTTGCCACCGCGCCAAAAATATTCTAATCACATTTCAAAACCGCCTCCGGTTCCGCCCAAACCTGACGTAATAAAGCCTATGAAACTCGAAATGTTCCATTTAACAACGTTTATAACACTTTTTAGCATCTTATTAAATATATGAGCACATATAATGATCAAGCGATTTTGGAAAAAGAAGGAAAATCGACCGATGAAAATAGAGATCAAAATTCTGAATCTAACGGGCTCAATGTAGAAGTGCCAACTCGGCGGCCGTCGACCGCAAATAAAAATGAAGTTGTGTCGAAACCGCCACGGATGACCGACGAAGAAGTCATCTTGGAATTAGGTATCCAATTCAAAACTTAATTCGCAAACTTGTTTTAAAATTTTAACACCTTTCGTTCGATTTTATAACGCGTTTTCTTTCATTTTCAAGAAAAAATCGTTACCTCAGGACACCCTACGGAGAAGTACGAGTTAATTAAGAAAATTGGAGCAGGGTACTAGCTTTTTTTGTTCAATGAATGTCGGAATGTTTTTGAATGAGAATTTATCGTTTTTTCAGAGCGAGCGGACAAGTTTATACAGCTAAAACTAAAGTAAACGATGAAATAGTTGCTATAAAATGCATGGATTTTCGAAACCAGCCGAAAAAAGACATGTTACTGTCGGAAATTAAAATCATGCAACAATATCGACACGAAAATCTTGTTAATTATATCGAAGTTCGTGAGCGCTTTTTTGTTTCTATCGTTTGAAACAATTTTTAACCTCTTTCCTTATCTTTTATTGCAGAGCTTTTTAATAGACGGTGACGATTTATGGGTAGTTATGGATTACTTACAGGGCGGTTGTCTAACCGACGTTGTAACGGAAACGTGTATGCAAGAAACTCAGATAGCCTTCGTTATGCGGGAATGTTTGAAAGCTCTGGAATTTTTGCACAGGTTTCCCATTCAGTAACTATAGTTTATGAGCGACTATAGTTGATAGCGACTGCAGTTCGTATTTGTTCATCGAGAGCTCTTAGCAACTAAAGCATGCACAATTTATTCGTGTTTGTTTAGTCATTCTATCATTCACCGAGATATCAAATCGGATAACGTGTTACTCGGTATGGACGGATCGGTGAAACTAACGGATTTCGGATTTTGCGCCAAACTCAATCCAGAGCGACCTAAACGAGATACGATGGTCGGCACGCCGTATTGGATGGCGCCCGAAGTTGTTAAACGTGAACAATACAATTTCAAAGTGGACATTTGGTCGTTAGGCATTTTGGCCTTGGAAATGATCGACGGTGAACCGCCGTATTTGGGCGAAACGCCGTTGAAAGCGCTATATTTAATCGCTCAAAAAGGCAAACCGGACATAAAACCGAACGACGGTCGGTCGACGGAATTTTCCGATTTTCTCGATCGATGCTTGTGCGTTGACGTGGAACAGCGAGCGACCGCCAGTGAACTATTGGAACATCCGTTTTTAGCTTTCGCTTGCTCTCAAACCGGTCTAATTCCATGGATAAAGGCTGTTAGAAATATAAAAGATAAACGACATTCATAATTACGTCTTGTAATTTATCCGCTGAAAATCTTGCTGTTTTTTTTGTTATTTCGAAACCTTTTTTACTTTCTCAACGTGGTACTTTCTAATTTAGTTGGTATTTTTATTGTTTTATATTTTGGTGCTTAATTATTACTTTGTGTACATAATGTGTGTGTGATTTTTTGTTATTCCCAATGCAAGTCTATTACAAAGCTTTTTATAATGTTTCAAGTGTGATTTTAGTTTTTTTTAAGTTAAATGAATTTTGGAGCTGAACGTTTCATCGGTTTCATTTTTTTGGTAATGTTTACTTTGCATTTGTGCTCGAAATGAGATGATTCCTTGTCGAAACGTGCTCACTTTGTATTGAAACCAGCCTCTTTCCCATTTCTATTTTTCCCGATTTGATTCGCTTTTTTGATTTTACGCGAACTTGTTATAGTATTTAATCGGTTGTTCTTGTTATCATTTCGTGTTATATTGTTAACATTTGTGAGTCAAAAAACCGCTACGTACACTTGCAAATGTATTTTTTTTAATTTGTTTTTGATGCTTATTACGGGCGACATTTTAAGATATACTTAATTTTTATTTTCGTGTTTGTTTTAATTGTTCATTATAAAAATAAAACATGCATTTTATTCAAGTCGCTAAGTGCACCATCCTCAAAATTTTAGAAAAACTACATACGTAAATTTAAATTTAATTAATCGTGATTTTAGTATCTTTGCAGCTTTATACCTTTGTAGAACTGATAATTGATACGATTTGCCTGTTTGTGACGCAGGATAGGCGAAGCAAAATTTCCAATTTCGTTAGAAAGCAAAATTTCCAAATAAGGCTCAAAGCGTCCTTATTTTGTAAACGATGTAAATTTCTATCGTCTATATTGACGTAAATAAGTTCCGAAAGGAGAACTTATTCGCCGAAATAATAAGAAATAAATTAAATTGTAATAATAGAGTAATCGAAGAATCGTTGCAAAACAACATAACACCGTAAACTATAATAATTCAGTTAAAAAAATTTGCTGACCTGTCGGACGGTTGTGTTTGGTTATTTTTCTTTTTAACACTATTAACATGGGTAATTGTTGTGATACGAAAAGAGCCTCAAATAACGAACTTGTAACAACGTTGATTTTGAGATAAATTTGTTTGGTTATTTTTTGCTTTTCACAGGCTAAAAAATATAATTTATCATTAGAACAAGTAAATCAATACGAAAAATTATTCAAAGAAATCGATTCGAGCGGCGACGGTAAAATAACGGCGGACGAATTAGGATTAGCAATGAAACGATTAACCGGACAAACACATTCGAAACAAGCCTTGAGCGCAATGATCGTAGCAAACGACAAAACCGGTAGCGGTAATTTGGATTTCTGCGAATTTTTATCACTTCTTTCGCCAATGAATAAACCGAAACAACAAAAGGTATCGATCAATACGGAAAAAAGAGCAATGGACGCATTTGCGGTAAAATATTGAATAAAGCAGATATTCGATAATGCCGATTGGTATTTTTTGTTTTTAGGTGTTCGATAAAGACGGCGATGGTACAATAACAGTAACAGAATTGCGTGATACGTTAAAAACACTCGGCATTAACGTAACTGACGCGGAAGCTAAACGAATGGTGGACGATGTTGACGAAAATAAAGACGGTCTAATTAGTAAAACAGGTAATTATTGATAACAATATTTTAGACACTAGGAAGAGCTAAAATTTTGTTTTATTTCAGAATTTATAACGATGTACAGACAAATTTGTTCTGAGAAGACCACAGATACGTTATAATGCAATTTAATGTCAAACTTTAAAGACGTTTATTAAAATGTATTGTTTCGAACGTTCTACACACAAATTTTATGTTATAATTTTGTCGAATTAAGGTCATTTTTGTAAGTTACGATTAACGATATAAATAAAATGCCTTTTCTCTCAAATCTTGATAAAATTTGTGTAACACGTGGTTAGTTTCTTGAATTGGCGCGCAAACCCAACGCGCAAGCACGAATATCGTCTTTCCTCAGGTTTCTTTAGTCGATACCGACGTTCGAGTAGCCGAGAAAAAGCAAAACTGTTTTGAGAGCAAGCTTGTGGCGGTTTGTTCGTTTGACAAATTGAGCGTTGCCTTTTGTGGAGCTTTTTACCATCACATTTTTTTTGTTTTTTATTCGCAAATCGGTTTAAAAATGATTATAATTAAATTACCGTGGTTTTCACCGATTTAACGGATTTATGGCATTCCCGTCGGATTTAAACGAATATTTTTGCTGATATTTACCTGACATTTTTATTTTTAAACAACAAAATAGTGCTCATTTTCGATTCAACAAGACTAATAAATATAGTAAACTTTTCGGGCAGTTTAGAAAACAAAAGAGGAAGTTAAGGAATTCTTTACGCGGATTATATATACAAAAAAAATAAAATGGCGACAACAAATAATTCGACGAAAGCTTTACCACCGTCCGACAGAATAGTTAAAAGTGAGTTTTAAAACAATTTGAACAATTTATTGCTTCAACTAGGTTCAAAATATTGCAGTTTTTGTGAAATAACTGTTTAATAATTCCTTCAGCCTTCCGAACAGAAAATTTGCAAGTTTCAAGTCTGTTCAATTCGAGCGACGTGTTGAATGAATGATTTTCTCCTCAATTTTGAAAGTTTTCGGATGCTTTTCTTCCAAAATGTGTTTATTGAAATGTGTGCTCTTAACGATTATGGACCGCTAAAATGCTATCTCATGATTTTTTTAGAATATGTTGTTAAAACTCATGCAATGAAATTCGGTGAATAATTTCTGTAACTTTTCTTTTCGGCATTGTTGAACGCCCAGCTGGACTGTTTTATCGTCCAGGGTTAAAAATATGAGCGCACTGATAGTTGACATGCATCTAATTTAGGAATTGATAGGTGTTAATTCATTTTCAAATTTACCGTCCGCGATTTTTTGATTGTCGCAACACTTTGTCAATTTGCGAATCCTCTGTGGTGGTATTTCATAAGCACGACCAGAATCGTTTTCTATTATTCCGTTTCGCAGCCGTTTCTTTTCTGTTCCCGGTTTTGTTTCAACTCGGCGAGTTTTAGTCTTCGTTTCGTTTATGTTGGATGCTGCAACAGGAAATTCACGTTCTACTGTTGTTCGTTTGCTTGCTGTTTTTTTTCTTTCTCCGACTTCTTCATCGTTGAAGTCGACTTTCAATTATTTTGCAATGAGAAACTACTTTTTACCCTTGCAAATTGGAAAGATCTGTTTTTGTTACTGTATCACGAAAATATCTCACAGTTCGTTGCACAAAAGGATTATTAATAGTCTTTTCAATGAATCTTGAATCTGATTCATTGAATCTTAATAACAAAGGTCAAGTCGCATTTTTCCAACGCTGTTGTTTTGTTAAAAAAGCGACAATGGTTTTTTGGTGTGTATAAGCCGTTAAAAAGTCACCGTAAAAGCAAAAGAAAACCTTTTAAGATTTGTTATCTACTTCCTCATCAAATTTAAATTATCAATTCTTGTTAACAAAACTAGACGATGAAAACCAATTACATTTGTTCAGCGAAAGTGTGCGAATGATTAGAAATCAGCTCACATTTTTTCGCTTCGATGCTCCATTCCCGTGTCAAATAAATAATCTCATTTTTTCTGTGTAATAATTATATTATTGTTTGTAACGCAATTTCGCATCGTTGATGCTAAATCTGTTAATTTTCCTTTCTTTTCGTAACCTGTGATAAAGCAATGCAATTACCTTTTGGACGGATCAGAAAATTGCATTCGCTCCTCTTTTTGTTTTATCGAATGAAATTACTATTACTAATAAATTCCTATTTCAACTAATCGACTTTTTTGTTGGAAAAACCCGGAATTAGTTAGTATAATTTGATAAAGATTGAATCAAACGGTTTATAATACATTCAATGCGCAAATTCTGTCCTCATTCCCAATAAACGTCGCTTTATTTCGAAACAATGAAAAATTACAGGAAAAAATCGTCGATTAATCATTATCACCCCGTTATCTTTTCGAAAGATATGAAAATTAATTGATTTCTAAATTGATTTAGGCGTCCCTCTGCCTCCTAGTCATAGACTTTTGATGGATGAAGTTTACGACAAACGGACCAACAAACCGAGGCCAGAAATATTAAAAGAACATTTTATAAAAGAAGGACGACTCGATGAACAAGTGGCGTTGAAAATTATTTCCGAAGGGACTGCCTTATTAAAACAAGAGAAAACTATGTTAGACATCGAAGCACCGGTTACTGGTACGCAAAAACACTTAACTTCACATTCAATCTGAGCACTAAACTTGTTGTCTTATGCATTTTAGTGTTGCATTTTTTGAAACATCGAAAAAAAAAATTTCCATTAACTTTTTAAAAAAAATTCTACGTTCATGTTCTAAAGCATCTTCACCTGTTTATGATACCAAAAATAGCCGTTAAAGTGTTAAAAATGACGTTACAAACAACATTTTTTAACCCAGACCTCAGACACTTTTGTCTCAGTTTCGTCGTTTTTCGTCCGTAACTCGTGCTTATCTTGTTTTGTACAGTTTGTGGCGATATTCACGGCCAGTTTTACGATTTAATGAAATTATTCGAAGTCGGCGGACCTCCTTCGTCTACGAAATATTTATTTCTCGGTGATTACGTTGATCGAGGATATTTTAGCATCGAAGTAAGTTTTGATCTTTTTTTTAATCTTTTCCTCGTAAAAAAAACGTTCGTTAATTCCAATTTTGAACGATAAACGATTTAAATTTGTTTTTTTCGTGGCCGAAGGCGTTAACGTTTCTGTTTTGCGCACATTTAACGTTTTTCTTTGCTCTTTTCGACGTTATTATCTGTTTCGTAAATTCTTCCCGAATGGGAGATAAAAAATGTTTATGACTCTTGCTCGACGGTTGTTAAAATTGATGCCCATTATTTATTGAGAAAGATGGTCCGTTTTTATTAAAATTAGACTGTTATCTCTCGAAGAAAAGATAAAAAACAAAAACCTGTTCGTAAACGTCTAGAAAAGTGCACATTTCCAATTCACAACTTTTTTCGTTTCAATGTTTTCAGTGCGTTCTTTATCTCTGGTCGTTGAAAATATGCCATACGAATACATTTTTCTTGCTCAGAGGGAATCACGAATGTAGACATTTAACGGAATATTTCACGTTCAAACAAGAGTGTAAGTGTGCTAATTTTTAAAACACGTGTTTTTCGCGTTTTCGTTTTCGACACTCTTTCATTTGAATTTTCAAGGCAAAATTAAATATTCGGAGCGGGTTTACGACGCATGTATGGATTCGTTCGACGCATTACCGTTGGCGGCGTTGATGAATCAACAATTCATTTGCGTACATGGAGGCCTATCCCCGGAGATTCACACGTTAGAAGATATCAAAAAAGTGCAAAAAAAGCTTTCGAAAAAGTCTCAATTTCACATTTTTCATGACCGAAAATGTTTTTTATATTGTAGTTGGATCGGTTCAAAGAACCTCCCGCCTTCGGTCCAATGTGCGATCTACTTTGGTCGGATCCGTTGGAGGATTTCGGAAACGAAAAAAATTCTGAACAATTCACGCACAATTCCGTTCGAGGATGTTCATATTTTTACAGGTAAACTTGTCTTCTTTTTTTTGAAAACACCATGTTTGCATTGGCTTCCTTTCTCTTGTGGAAAAAATTCTTACGTTTTTAAAAAATAACCGTTTCACATCGCCGTAGGACATGTTTGACGAGGTTTCCGATAATATTTTTTGCCGTCTACCAAGTTTTTTCGGTTCCTGTTTTCTTCCCTTTTTAAATTGTCGTCGTGGTTTTTTTCTTCCCCCTCGTCTTTCTCTTCTTGTCAACGTTGTCGCTCGACTGAACTATAAAACGTGTCGCGTCGATGCGTTTTCGTTTTCCTATAATGTTTTTCTTTCGTTCGTCGTCGGTCGACGTTTTTCCAATGGCGCATTTCAATTATTATGGTCCGTTGCAAGCTTTCCTCGATGAAGTAAATTGGAAATCAATGAACGAAAAACGAGATTGTCGCAATTGGTTGGCGTTTTGTGTATTTTCTGTTTTTGAACGTGTGATTTTTGCCTGGTGTCGCCGAAACGACGAGATGACGACGACTAGAATTTTACGTTTCGTACAAGTTGTTTGATGCGAAATGAAAAAATGCAACATAAAAACAATCTTCAGATACTTTTTTGTTTTATTTGTTCACAAATCTGCCCTGAAACTGGCTCGATTGACTTGTTTTGATTTTGAAGCCGAACATAAATAAATATTCTTGGCAAGTTTTCGTTCTGTCGTCGATATACCTCCGAAACTTGTTTCGTCGAAAAAAACCGGCATTTTAGCTTTAAATATAAACTAAAAATCAATTTTCTTCTTCAAAAACTGCTCTTTTCTTGTTACGTAACTTCAAAACACATTTGCTGTTTTCGCTTTGAAAAAATACCAAACAAAAGCACGAAATGAAAATGGTGTTATAATTTTTTCATTTTTAGTGACTTTTTTCGTTTTTTACGTATAAATTTTCCCCTCTACGAATAACATTTATTTGTCGGTTTCAATGAAATAATAATTTTTTTATGTCGAAAAAATAATTAAGAAAAGTTCAAGAGCTTGGAAATATAAAAAATTTTTCCTCACGATGTTTTTCATTTATCCGCTTGAATTGTAATTTTTCGCTCAGAAATCGGGTTTGTTTTTACTAATATTTAACTTATCGTAGTGCAATTAATTTTAATTAATTTTTTTCCACTATTTGACTTGAAAATTGTCTAATTAATATTAAAAGTGCCTTTTTTTGTTTTGTACTC
Organism: Prionchulus punctatus; assembly: GCA_034698125.1. Classification (NCBI taxonomy): domain Eukaryota; kingdom Metazoa; phylum Nematoda; class Enoplea; order Mononchida; family Mononchidae; genus Prionchulus; species Prionchulus punctatus. Next base: position 45,762 of record JAQGBA010000165.1, on the reverse strand, counting down.
CTTTGATTACTGTGAAGTACAAAAATTAGCAATACTGTTTTGCGGAAGTATTCGGAAAATGAATTTAATTTTTTTAATTTTGTTTTTTGCAGCTATGCAGCGTGTTGTGATTTCCTCCAGCATAATAATTTGTTATCAATCATTCGAGCGCACGAAGCTCAAGACGCGGGGTTCGTTCCGACTTTTATTATTTTCGATTTCGAATACGTTTCTTCGAAGACGATGTTACGAAAGAAAAATTTTTTAATTTCCTGTTTATACTTGTTTTCAGCTATCGAATGTACAGGAAAAGTCAAGCGACAGGTTTTCCGTCGTTAATTACAATATTTTCGGCACCCAATTATTTAGATGTATATAACAACAAAGGTACCAATTTTAATATAATTGTAACCTCTTATCGATTCTAAAAATGAATCTTCACTTTTGCATTAATTTTACGACCATTTTCTTTCAGCCGCCATTCTCAAATATGAGAATAATGTGATGAATATTCGTCAGTTTAATTGTTCGCCACATCCTTATTGGTTGCCGAACTTCATGGACGTTTTCACCTGGTCACTTCCTTTCGTTGGAGAAAAGGGTTCGTTTTGTATTCCATTCGATCGATAATCGATAAATTTTTGGCAACGTTTTTGTTTTGTTTTTCAGTAACCGAAATGTTAGTTCATATATTGAATATTTGCTCCGACGACGAATTGATGAACGAAGGCGACGATAATTTCGAAGGTACGTCTCCGTTTCAAGTGTTCATTGTTTTTAATATACGTATATTTCTCTCGGAGTGATAATTTTTTACAAAAATATTAATATTATACGTGTCTTATTTTTTACGCTTCGAATTACTGAAAAAAATTGCCATTCAGTTTCACTTTCAAAACACGATTACAGTTCGTTTTAACAACTTTTCCTTAAAAACTTATTTTAAACTGGCAATTTTTTGTTTCAATATATTACCCAATTTCTTACCCAATATGCCTTTTCTTAAATGTCGATGGGGATGGTTATTTTATATTTTCTTAAAATCACATTGTTATTACGAAATAAGTTTTTGCACGTGTTGTTCGTCTTCATTTCCTTCGTCGAATCGTTTACTCGTCGTCTTTTCAAGTTTCATCGCTTCGTTCGCGCTTCTAGTGTTCGTTAATTAATTAATTAACAGACTTTTATGTTTCGTATGTTGCATTTGTGGCATGAATTGAATTCGAGCGTGCACAGATTGCTTGTTTTAATAAAGTTGAACTGTTGAACGAAGAAAAGCAACAAATTTACTTTTTAATCAATTTTTTGTTTGTTTCTGTTTGAAATCGAATAACTACAATAACTTGCTTGTTCTTTTTGTATTTACTTTTGCACAGATTTTGTTTATTAATTACTCATTTACCAGCTACTTTAATCACTACGATCACTATATTTTTACGTTTTTGTTTCGAACTACTTGATACTTCACCGGGTACGTTTTTGTTGTTTGAGATTTAGCTAAATGTACGTTCATTTACAGGTCGACCGTAAGTCAAAGGTCGAACTAAATAGTTTTGCATTATGAGGAAGATTCATAAAATTATTGTTTTACAGTTACATTTTTTTATTATTCATTGCGTAACGTAGTTCTGATTTGATCTTTTTTCTTTTTTTGGTTTGATTGTGCAGGTGTTGACGGTAAGTGTATTTTTTCGTCAAAGATCGTGTTGACAATTTTATCTTGTAGTGCATTTTTTAAATTAACATTAGATATTGTTTTTATTATTTAATTTAAAACCTTTCTTGTTATTACATTTTTTAATAATAAGCTCGTTATTGCTTGTTTCTTTTATTTGCTCGGTTATTGGTGTTGGTAGAGCATGGTTTCATCATTTATTTCGGCGATTGTGTTCATTAACCTGATTCGACACGTTAGAATTTTTATAAACACAAATTTCGTCGATGACGGATTAAAACCAATACCGTCGCCGAAAATTGAAAAATTTGTCATTTTGCATGCATAGAATTTATTTCTGCTGATCGCTTTAAATGTTCTTTATTTGCTCTAAACGCATGAAACCAAATCGATAAATATTTTTGTCACGTTTATATTGTTTTTTATTTGTCTTTGTGTCTGTTCAGGCTTAACAAATATTTGCGGGTGCCCGAAAGATTACCTTAAGTTTTTTTCTATAAATGATTTCGTTTCAAAAAATGACGATATATTGTCAAAATTATCATATTCATTTAACAGTTTTCTAAGTTTGATACATTCAAGACAAAAATGAGGTGGCTATGGTACCCTGGCTCAAGTTTTGGGTGCCTCGGACACCCACATTTGTTATGTCTTGCTGTTATTGTCTTTTTTTTAGTTTGTTGTTTCGTTTTTCTTTTGATGTGTTTTTGGATCTTAGCGAGCTTTTTTGTGTGGTAATAACTCGTTTTGAGGTGTCGGCTATAATTTTACTGTGTGTTTGCTTTTCTACGTTTTGCTTTAATAAAATTTACGTTAATTTTTAATATGTTTTCTGTTTATCGTTCAGGAGGCGAACGAGCGGCTAGAAAGGAAGTTATTCGAACGAAAATTCGAGCTATTGGCAAAATGGCGAGAGTATTTTCGGTATTAAGGTGAGAGAAAAGAGAAAATTGACTGAAATAATAATAATAGTTACATGTGAAATCCGTGCAAATTAACGTGTACGTTCATTCAAAGCAGTTAAATATTGATCGGCAACGCTTTTTGAAGCCTTTATTATAATAGAAAGGCTCGGTTTAACTTTAGTTGAGTATTTTGTGAATTCTTTTAGCTGTCAATTCGTTTCGAATTTATGTTTCAAGTTTTATTTCCATTGAGATGGTGAATTTTTGTTTGGGTCAATAATGCGGTGGAATGATGGAATTAATCTTGTCCAAATTGGAAACAACGTTATTTCTTTTCTGTCTTTTACTAATGGTAGTGTTTATTTTCCTTTTATTTGCTTTATTAAATTATATATAATTCATTAGCTTCAGATAAATAGCTTAGTTTCTGCATTTCTACTTTCTTTTTCTTACATCTTTATCTTTTCGTTTGTGTTTATCTTGATAAGTATTTTAAGACGTGAGCGCGAAACTGTGGTCGCCCTAAAAGGATTAACTACGTCAGGAATGTTACCTGTCGGTGTTTTGGCGGGTGGCCGAGCTTCTTTAGTCGAAGGTGAGAGACAAAAAACGAATTGTTTTCGTCGTTTTCCGTGGATGTTTTCGAAAACGTAAACCTTGCGTCCGAACTTTTACAAATTAGTTATTCAACAAACACCCAAGGTTGAAAATTAGTTTCATTGATGAGCAAAGCTTTAAATGAACGTCGCGTTAATTTGTATGTTGTTATTGTTTTTATTTGTTTCGTAACGCGTAAATACTAATTTCGTGTGAAATACAGGGAGGAAAACGAAACCGTATTAATGCTGAAAGGTTTAACTCCGTCTGGTAGATTACCGATAGGTGCATTGGCCGGTGGCAAAGAAACCTTGGAACAATGTAAGGCAAAAAATGTTAAAACTAGACATTAGATGGCTTAAAAATAACAAAAAATATCTCGTTTCTTTGATAATGTTTGCTTTTTAATGAAACGATTGTTTTTGAAATTTCTGCAGCATCGGAAGGTGAATATCGGCATTTATTTTACTAACATTGTACTGTTTTCGTTTATTTTAATACATTTTTTTAATCTTAATTTTAGTCGGTACGGTATTTATATTACAGTAACTAATTAACACTGTGTCTTGTGCAAATGTCCGGAATAGTATTCTCATCCAGACTCATCCGTTTTTTGTTTCGCAGTTCTTATATGTTGCAAAAATCGTTTTCCATGAGCACAATTTAGTTTTTGAATCGAACGTTTTTTGTCGTGACCCAAATAGTTTACCGTCCTGGAATCATTTGTCTTGAGCTGATTTTCGATTGTTATGAAGAATGACGAAATATGCATTGCCTGTACTCATGTTTTCGAAGAAAAGATTCTGGTAGAAAACCCTTTTAAAAGAATAGACCATTGAAGAAAAACCCTACTTGCTAGAATGTTTTCTAGAAATTTTTCCTTCGAAACTTATCTCTGCATGATTTTTAACTTTCTCCAACAAAAATTTGTTTGAATTTTCTAGCTTTGCAAGGCACCGGAGTACCGTCGCAAGGAAAAATTGCAAGTTTCGACGATGCGAAAAGGCTGGATAAAGTTAACGAGCGAATGCCTCCGACTATGGTCGCCATGACTCGAGGGGGTGGCGGCAGTACCGAATTCGACTCGAAAACGACGAATAAATCGTAAAAATTTGTTTCAACGAAATCAAATTTTAATGATGAAAAGTGGAAAAATGAACGTTGTGCGTTGCGCGAATTTGCAAGGCTTTCTGTTTGTATTATTATTCAATGAACCTTGACGAAAAAACGTTCTCCGAGTTGTTTGTGCGTCGTTTTACTTTTATCGCATTTTGTTCAATATTCGATTACTTTTTTTCTCGTTTTTCGTATTTATCTTGTTTTTCTTTATTCGTTCAAAAATTTATTACGATCCGGTTTTTGCGTCGCATTTTTGTGCAAAACGTTTTTTTATGTTATTTGCTGTTTCGTAGTATTTATTTGTTTTTCATTTTGATCGTAACTGTGGTCATAAATCGACTGGACAACGTGTCTACGGCAGCACGTTTTTCGTTTTTTATCGCCTAAATATGCAATCTTAATATTTATTTTCGTTGATTGAATTTTCTTTCTCCCTATAATTTTAAGAGTATTCTCAGAATTTATTAATAAGAGAAAGCGAAAATGGATTCATGGGACGAAGATTGCTCGGCGATTGGTTCCAACCCGTAGTTAATAAAAACCTCTTTATGTTTAATTAATTTTCTACCGCTTTTGTTGTGGATTGTTTTCTAACATGTCTCTACCTGTGTTTTGTGTGCGCATTCTCGTCTGTGATACAGGGTTTTCTGGCTTCGTCCCGATCCGTGTGGTAATTATTATTGTTTGATGTGTCACAAAAATGTATCATGTGCGAAATTGAAAAAATTCTTCATTTTCTTTCACGAAACAGGTTCGCAAAATAATATTATTTTAGATATTGTTTTCCCCCCGTAGTATATTACTATCGTCGATAAGTGACACTGAAATCGTTTTTATTTTGTATTTTTTTTGTTGCACGGTTTATCGTGCGATTTATTTGAATGTTTTGCATTTCTAGTCGATGATTTTTTTCATCTGTTTTTTGTACTCGAAACGTGCAACAATTTACTTTGTATATTGGATAGACAAATAGTTGTTTAGGTTGGAGTTCTTTTTTTTGTCGGCTATTTTTGTATGTAAATGTCTCATTCGATAAAAAAAAGTTTTGTTTCTTTTATACAGTTAAAAAAGAATACTGAAATATTTTGTAACCTTTTTTAATTTAGGAAAGTAGTTTTTATTGTTTGTTTTTTTGAAAATGCTTCGTTTTTTCTTGTTTATGCTTATTGTGTTAAATTTGTGTTCTTTTTATTATATTGTGAATGCGTCTTGTTGAAGCTTCTCACGCTGATTCAGTGTGCCTGTGAAGAAAATTAAAAAGTAGTCAAAAGATGTGTTTATGAAATTAATTGTACATTTAAAGCAAATTAGTGGCTTCAACATAAAATAAGTGACAAATAAACATAACAACGTACAAATGACGAATAATTATCAAGAAAAGATTAAACATTTCGTGTACGAAACTTTTCTTCTGTGGATCCAGCAGCACGCCAAACGAGAAACGCGTGTTTTCCAACGTAAACGTACATAAAGCTGCAAAAATAAAAATAGCGAAAAATAAGAACAGAAACTAAAAAAATTTTAAGAAAAATAACTTACCAATTGTCTTCGTGAGTGATGCTGGAACCGTAAGTGCGACCGACGACTATTTGCCACGTTCCTTTGAGATTCTCTTCCAATGCTTTTTTAACCGCACTCGCGATTTCTTTTTCGTCCGTGAAACTATTTTCGGCATTTTCGCACGCATATTTTTTAACAAACAAAAACTTTTAATAAAACGATAATTAACCCATGTCCATTCTTCGGTCATATCTTTTTGTTTGATGATACATTTGTAGGCAGCCATGAGTTTCGATTCAATTTAACGATGGAATGAAGCAAAAAGATCTAGTGGAATAACCTAACTTTCGAACCGACCGTCCAGGAGAACCGCAGAAGACTAGTACACTGGCTGAGCGTAACGTGGGAAAGTTTAATGTAAAATGGATCATATTATGAACAAAAAATTCTGTCGCTATAAAGACGTCCCACAAAATTTATCTGTAAGATTTCTCGAAAATATAATAGAAAAAATATAGTCGCATATCTGCACAAAGCCATGAACAGTAAAACTGAACAATCGAAAGATACCTTTTAAAGAGATTACGATTACGAAACGTTTCGGTACTTCAGTACAACACCTTCAGCAAATTGGATCAAAAAGACAAGTTTTGTTAGGTGCCATTGTTATGTTCTATTCCTTGTTTTACGGAAATTGTCGCCGTTCAACCTATCTTTGTAAGTGTTTCATTATTATTCATTTAAGTTTTAAGTCTACAAGTACAATTATAAATGCTAACAAGATTTGTCGAAAACGATATTGAAAGCAAACAAAATCGTTCTTCATTTCACTCAGCTTGCTGTCTTTGGTCGAGTCGCCATGCATTCCGTACAGTAGACAATGTTGAATTCGCCAGGAAAATTGTTTGCTTGTATGACTTTGTCGCAAGCGCTGCATTTGAAATATCCGGTGCGTAAATACGCTTCTTCACTTTGCTCGCATAATATTTTATCGCCTAATCGAAAGTAACCCTAAACATAAAAACATTGCTTCATATATTTTATAACAAAAGTGCATCGTAAAAAAAACCATTACTGTCGTCGTCGCTGGCAAAGGGCTGTAACATTTTTCGCATTTGAAACACAATTTGTGATAGTATTCACCGTCGGGCAAGTTGTAATAATCGCCAATTAAAATTTGATGACATTTGTGGCACATTGCTTTACCAGTCGCGGCCATAATCGGTACCAATGGAGTTAGTTTTAAAATCAACAGTTAATAAATTAAAAACCGACCGCTCGGCAGCAAGAACAAATTAGTTGTGACTTATTGTAACGTGCAATGTTCTGTGCGTTTTTACAGCAGTCATTTTTCGCATTTTGTCATTCGCGAACTTTTATTAAACGGAAAAAACGACTGATCTTCGATTTTCCAATACAAAAATAGGTCAAAAAGTGTGTAATGCATTTGTATTGCAAAATTTACTATCATACGGCATGGTTTAGGTTCAACTTCGTCGTACTTTTTTGTTGCCTACTTCTAATGTCACCGTTTTTCGTCATATTGAAAAAAGATTTCTCATCGTTCATTCGAAATAATAACAGACATACTTACAATTCTTGCGAGACGCCACTGATAAACACAAAAACCCACACAGTAGGCAAACAAAAAGTACAAAAAAACGTAACTAAAAGTTTCGTAAAAAATTATTTAATCCGGGCATTCGATGGATATCGGTGGCACAACTGGTCGAAGTTCTTTACAATGCAAAGCAGCTAATACGGCTCGTTTTTCGTTTCGTCTTTCTATGCCGCTACTATCCGAAACGTCCTGCGAATCGTGAGAGTTAAATCTATATGAAACGTTGCCGTATTCCCTCAGACAAGGGCAAGCGTCGAGTAAAAATTGACAGAAATCGCGTCGAATTCCGAACCACCCTGAAAAACATGAAAAATACAATAAATAAAAATAATTTTCGCCTGTTAATGTGGTATGATTTAATTACATTGATTCCCGCCTTTGGTTCCGCAGGCCATTATGACCAGACAAATTAATGAAACGTATAAGGGTGTACAAACCATAAGATAAGGCAGTTGGCTGTCGCCATCCAGCTTATTTGTCAACAAAACCTGAAACGTAAACTGCGTGCTCAATTTTTCCTGTTAAAAATAAAAATTTGTTATTGAAATTTACCAAAAATATTAAAATCGGAACCACTAAAAACGTATAGCCAATGGCTGTATAAACGTGTTGTCTTCGATGTTCGGGCAAAAGATCAATGGACCTTATCAAAAGTACAGCCAACACAATGGCATAAAGAACGCCGATTAAACTTAAACATATTAAAATCCAAAGCGGTACGAAGATAATCTAAGAAAAACGATATAAAATTTAAACTGTACTCGAACAAGTAATAATAAAACAAATTTTAAAACAGTTTCTTACCACCCAAGGCCAGGTAATTAATTTATCCAATTTTAAAGCCAAGAAAACAAACTGCAGAACATTGACGGAGAAGAATAGTTCAAACTAAAACATGGAACGAATTTATACAACAAAATTATCTTTTTGAAACTAAAAATGGACCTCGAAGCTTTTCTCACGACGTAACGACCAAATGCAAACGAGAATAGAAAGTAAACTTTCGAAAAATAACGGTATAAAAACGAACAACCAAAGAATATTGCCCTCGGCGTCCAATTTATAACAAACCAACAGTTCAAACATTAGCAACAACAAATGCTCCCCAAATGAAAGTATCATGCTTCGATATTCGGCTTGAGCGATGAAATCGTTGCTAAAAAACGAATCACACAAGTTGGTAACGTACTACATATTTTTCGGTACAAGCTGACCGATTTGGTGGATGTTTTCTATGTACGACGCATCCGACAATTCCACCGCTTAAAGCTAAAATTTTCCATATCCACAGGGGTATAAATGTTACCCAATACGGGCAATTTAAAGTTCCGTCTTCTTTTAACGCGAAAAGTAACGAAAATATAAACAAAGACGAATAGACGACGAATTTTCTGAAAAAACAAATTAACTGAAGTAATGCAATCAAAAAATGTACTGAAATCAACGTTACGTATGATTAAAATCTTGAAATACGTTCCGTAAACTTAATTCAACCGCCATCGGCATTTAGAACATCTATTTTTAATTGGTCGAATATAATTAAAAATAGGCAAATTTGAAGAAAACAAAACAATAACTATCGAGAAACAATTTTGTAACATACAGTACGAAAATCCCTTAGCCCAAGACGAGCACACAAAATTGTCCTCGCTCGTCCCGTATGGCGCTCATTCCTGCATGATAGCGCAACGAAAGAAAATGGTGCAAAAAACAAAACTTCTTGAATGATGTTTTGAAATACGTAGGAAAAAGAAAACATAAGAAAAAAATACAACTGTTGCAAAATAGAAAACACAACAAGAATAAAGGCTGCAACAACATGAAAAGGTCTGATGCAAGCAGTTGCAAGAAAGAATTAGATTATTGGCAGATGGAAATATTTGGCTCATTGTGATTTTGAATTTATACAACGTTTGTTTCACTTTTAATGAGTTCCAAATTTGTCTCATTGAAAACGACTATAAGGGAGAGATCAGCTCGTCCTGAGAATATTCATCTCGATTCATAAATTTGCACGATTTGATATGTTTGCAGCAAACTAACATGAGTTTTAAATCCTTAGTCACGTGAGTTATGTCGATTGCAAAAATTGCGACAAATTCGTGGATATTTGCCTTTCTTTTTTTTAAAGCTTTCAGAAGCGCTATTATGTTGAAATTTCAGTTGGCCTAGACTAACACCTTAGTGATTGAACAATAATGGCGGACAACTCGAAAACTGATTGTCCGAGCCCTTCCGTTGCTTGTAACGACGGTGAAGCGGGCTCTCAAAATAACCGTCCTCAGGATTTATCATTTCCAAAGAAGAAGCTGATCGAAGGACGCCAATTTTTCGATTTATCCGACGAATCGATAGAGCAGAATTGTTTGGCCGTCGATAAAACCGTTGAAGCGAGCAATAACGAAGACGAATATCATATGGTGGCGTTCGTCGCCGAAGATTTCCAGGAAAAAATTCGTTCCAGTGGTTGTTCGGACACGTCTTGTCCATCGACCGGTTCGCATTCATCGTCGTCGAACGCTTCATCGTCGTATTTACCCGATCCGCAAATATTGAACGATTTAGAATCGCATGCGAAACAGATTTCTACTCAATTAGACAGAATTCTATTGGAATTCAGCGGGTCTTTGCATGGAATGACGACGTTGACCGTCGATTGCGTTGGTTGTTACACGAATTCCGTGAAAAAAACGTGTGATTCCGTCGACGGAACGATTAAATCGATGTATCAAATGTTAGCGAAATCAGAAGAATTATTGCATGTTTTAAAATCGTTGCCCGGTTTAGCGAAACAAATACGAGAAATTAAACGTTTATTGGATTTGTTTGAAAGTCACATGCAAAAAAGTCACGGATGACTAAAATTGATATTTATGTATTTATTTTCTTTGCCTTTAGCTTGTATTTTTATTTCACTGTCAAGCGTGTTATTTGATTGAAGGGTGAAGCCTTCTTTTTGTCCCTTGGAATAATTTTTTAGTAGAGAACATATATAATAATAATAATTGTTATTTGGTGATTTTCGTAAAAGTTTGTTAGGTTAAAGAAATCAGTGAATAACTTACGCTTTGCATGAAAATGTTATCCATTCATTCCAATCCACAAGAAATTTTATTGTTTTCTAAAAACGCATGCATATAAAATGCGAAATATCGGTCGCATAGCAATGCATGCAATAATAATGCATGTTACAATAAGTCAACTAATTTTTTTCTTGTCGAGCGGTCTGTTACTAATTTTACTTAAAAACTACCGAACTGGTGCCGATTATAGAACATATACATAAAACGTCAAGTTTGTATCAGAAAATGACTAGATCGTAAAAAAAGCTATTGCGGTATAAACTAATCACAATTCACGGGAATCAATAAACATTTCGGAGTACAATCAATGTACATCCAAAGTAAAATACAATGCAATATTTACAAATAAATTTCAAGAACACAACTACATTTTGAGCTAATCGCATCGCATTTAACTATAAAATTAGAACTATATTTTTACGAACATCGTGACAGAGTAAAATTTGGTATTATAATTTTTGTATCTTTCAGTAAGAATATCATCGCATTATCGGAACTAAATCGATATCGATAACTCCGTTGGAAGCTTCTTCGTTTGTATTTACCGGAGATCCTGCGTTCTTTGGAGAATGGAACCGATGATACCAAGTTGGACGATACTACAAAATTTGCAAAAATAATTATGGAAACAGGAAACGATAAAACTAAATTTCACAAAAACGTTTTTCGCATTTTTGCAGATTAAAGTACCTTGTGAACTATGTACGAATTAAATGTATACCAAATAACGTCGATGAAATACACATAAAGAGCTCTTAATTGCGGTGGCATTAAGTAAAAGTTGACAGCTTGCGTGGGCGGCCAAACGCACCAATCGACCTGAAAAATGAGTCATGGAAATCTCAATATAGATTGCATAAAAACAATAATCGCATTTGCTAGCTTACTGCATATATAACGGGAAATTTTGAAGCAAATTCCTTGACGCCATCACGGAAAGATTTACCTTGCAGCATTGACATACCTAATAAAATAAAAATATATCTTGATTAAAAATAAACGCTTTCATCTCAACAAGCCGCGTAATCGAAATCGCACCTGTAATAAATGTGAAAGAGAAAGTTGGCGAACCGACAAATTGATCCCATAATATCTTTCGAATTACAGTTCTGCCATTAGTTACTTTGTAATACCGGTCGAGAATACCGTAAAACGTATGTACCATTGGTCCCAGAACAAGACCCATTGTCATCATTCTACCTGCAACAAAATAAGTAGCATTTTATTCTTTTATAAATTGCGTTAATTTCGAAACTTCCAGTGCTTAGTGTCGTGTAAGTCACTAAGAACAGTTACGCTTGCTTTGATTTCACAAGGAGAACTTGTTTAGTTTTAGATACGGAATCACATTGTACCTCTATTCATCACACAATATGACCCGTAATTTGTTCACATCAATAATTTTCGAAACCTGTATACCTTACATGTTCTTTTCCAGTCGTGTTTTTTGTAACCACTGTAGCGAATTTCGATTTCTTGTTGCAAAACATCGCTGACACCCAGCAAACAGGAACTTGTAACAGTGTTCGTGATCAACAAATGCTTCCCGAACGCTTTTCCCAGAAACACTTTCACCATCTGAACCACCATTATATACAGTTTGTTTTCATTTTATAATTGGCCTCCGTTATAGAAACGATCGCTGAAAAATGAAAGGAATGAAAAGAAAATATATCTTTAACGTATGCGACGTCTTTCGAACAAAATATGGGCAGTTATTTGTCGGAAAAGGCGACAAAATGTTCCAATGTAGCATCAATCATTTAGTTTCTTTTCCAAACCAGTAAATTTGATGTTTTGGACTTTGTTCTTCAATCAACTGTACTACTCGTACTTTTTCGCTTTGGTTTTCAAGCAGTGGGAACATTTAAAAATTTGTTTTTGATGGCTAAATTTCTAATTTGAAAACAATGCTGATTGTTTGATTTCATATAAGATATCACGTCTGAACTGAGGAAAAAAGTTATGTAATTTTTTTTGACATGTAGAGGACGCATTTTCTGAATGCATTCAAACAAAAAAATTGGAAAAATGTTTTTAAGGATTTCACATAAAATGTTTATGTTGATTTTTTATGAAGATTTCGAATAAATAAATTTCTGAGAATTCAAATAAAATTATGTTAAAAGCTGGATGGATTTGAAAACTACAATGAAGCAGCTAAAAAATGCGACATTCATGCTTTCCTATTGGTTCTCTCTTAAGTGATTTAAAAAGATATTATCAAATAAAATTTCTACCAAAGCAAATTTTGAAGTTTTTTCCACTAAAAAATTATCATTTTCAAAAAAACAACTTATTATTTCAACTTATTACTTAGGAGGAGTACCTTCGCTAATCCATAACCAAGTTTCAGATTTAGGCATTGTTTTTGACAGGAAACTCGCCTAAAGTCGTCACTCGTGCAACGAAGCGCTCAAACACCATCTTCATGCGTTTCAAAACAAGAAACACAATCCTCCTACTTCGGGCATACAAAACTTATGTCAGGCCCTTGGTAGAGTATGTCACGGATGGAACAAGGATTTGGTTGACAAATTGGAGCGGGTCCAGCGCCGCTTTTCTCGCCCGTCTTCCTAGGGTCGGGGGGGGGGCTGTCGTACGTGGAGAGGCTAATATACTTCGGCTTGAACCGTTGTCAAATCGACGTATTCACTTCGATTTATATTTTTGTTTTAAAATTGTTCACAACTTAGTTGATTTTCCAATCAACGAAATTTTTGTGCAATCGACCAGGAATAATGGCAAATTGATCAATTAACAAGTCAAAAAGTAACCTCCTTTTGTATTCTGTTTTTAGAAGATCGGTCCGTTATTGGAATTATCTTCCTTTCAGCGTTTCAAATATTCCCTCTCTTTCATTCTTTTTTTAATCGCATTAAAAATATAATTTTCGTATTTTTATTCGGGGGCGATCGTATTAGTATATCGTTTATGATCTATCCGCCTTGTATTCGACTGGAAATTTTAATTACGTTTTTATTGCTTATTTTTACTACAGTACCAATTTGTCGAATAAATTATAACAAAATCATTTCAAAAAATTTTTCCATCCGAGGTTCTATCCTTCAAATGGGGCGTTTATCGATTTGGCTCAAACAAGTCATTTTCATAGCTGAATCTGAATAGGAAAACGAGTGCTCAAATTAATCTCGAAAATTGGCATTTTGTTTTATTTATTTTCTTCTATTAATTCTATTAATGAGCGTGTTTGGTTAACTTTGGGATAAAAAGCGATAGCGTCGACAAAAACACATTCTCCCTGATTTGGTAACTGTCTTAATTTAATTTAATTTTTCATCATTTTAATTATTTGGGTTCAAATTTTGCATAAACTAAAAAATTATTTGTCCGAAACTAGAAGGACGTGTTGTTCGATAAATTGATCAATAACAACTCAAAAATTAACAGTTTTTGGGTGTAAAAAGACAGTTTTTTCACGTTTCTGATTTTCTTTTTCGTTCGTTCATGTACGAAAACTGTGATAAAAATAAATTTATTTCTATCTCGAAAACTATTTCAGTTCATTCATGTTTACTGAATGGAAATGTTACATGTGTATGAAAGCGCTTTGTGCTCGTTTTGAATGAAAAAAGCACACTTTTTCAAACATTCGTCCCGTTGATAAAGGTGCAACTTTCATTTGGTGACAGCCGTTATCAATTTTGACCCACCAATTTATTTGAACAGTTCGAATTCTTTCGTCAGCTTTATCTTGTCATGCAAACTGTTTTTAGACACTGACGGAGACAAATTAGAATATTTCAGAATCTACTTCCTTATAGATTTTTCCACTTTTTCGTTTCTCATTGATAACTAAATCAGGCGAAAAGCGCCTTTCAAACGAAAATGTCCGATCATTTGAAAAATGGATTCAAATTTTTGCACAATAATCCTCAATTCACGAGGAAGATGGCTCTGGGCTTTCTCGGAACGACGATGGGCATGGCGGCATTGAAAAAAATTCTATCGTATTATCATCATTTTAAATTCGAAAAATCTCGCAAAAACGAGCCAATTTTAACGAGCGAATCGACGAATTCAGCGTCCGGTGGATCGTCGAAACGAGTGCCGGCGTTTAACAAACAATTTTTGTTTCAATTGCGACAATTAATTAAAATCATGATTCCCGGCCCGTTGAGCAAAGAAGCTCTATTTCTATACATGAATTCGATGATATTGATCGTTCGCACGTTCTTAACGATTTACGTCTCGATGCTCGACGGCGGCATCGTAAAAGCGATCGTACAAAACGATTATCGTAACTTTTTACGTTATTTAATAAGTTGGATCTTGATTGCCATTCCGGCGACGTTCATCAATAGCATGATCAGATATTTCGAAAATTACCTCGGCTTAGCATTTCGAAGCAGATTAGTTGCTTACGCGTACGATATGTATTTCAAAAATCAAACTTATTATCGCGTTAGCAATTTGGACAGTCGTTTGTTAAACGCCGATCAATGTTTGACGGAAGACGTAACCATGTTCGCAAATTCAGTGGCTCATTTGTACAGTCATTTAACGAAACCGATTTTCGATATAATTCTAATCACGTTCACGTTAATGCGGGAGGCTATGAGCCACGGTTCCGACGTTTCTATTTCGCCCCTGTTAGCCGGATTTTGCCTGCTATGTACGGCGCGAATTTTGCGTTTCATTTCGCCGAAATTCGGTAAATTAGTCGCCGAAGAAGCTAAACGTAAAGGTCATTTACGTTTCGTCCATAGTCGATTGATAACGAACGCCGAGGAGATCGCTTTCTACGGAGGCCATAAAGTGAGTCCCGTAGTAACGGACAGTGCTAATTGTGCTCCTTTTGAAACCGAAATATATTTCATTTTGAAATTGTCTTTCTTCAACAGATGACGTTTAATATGAGTTTCCAACCATCTGTCCAGTGAAATTGAAACGTTGCCTAAGTTGGCACCTTTTCCGATATCAGCGCGCTTGATTTTGTAATTTTACAGGTCGAACATCAACAATTAACCAACGCTTTTCAAGATTTGAAAAAACAAATGGTTTTAATATATCGCAAACGAATTTTGTACATCATGATGGAACAATTCCTCATGAAATACGTTTGGAGTGGCACTGGCATGGTAATGGTGGCGATACCGATATTGACAGCGAAATACGTCGGCAAAGATCGTAAAACGTTTGTTTCATCGTCCATCTTTCGAGGCGTAAAGTTTTTACACATTTGAGGTGTCGCTGCTGAATCGTTGGCCGACGGTGGTGTCAGCGATCGAACACGAGGATTTGAAATAGCTCGAAATTTACTCGCGTCAGCAGCCGATGCTGCAGAACGACTTATGTCATCGTACAAAGAAGTAAAAAAGAAACTTCCCGCTTTGGTTTCTCCCATTCGGTCGTTTTTCCATTTCTAGATTACTGAACTAGCCGGATATACGAGTCGAGTTTGGGAAATGTTCACGGTTTTTAATGATGTAAAACTAGGAAATTTTGTTCGAGTGGCTGCTTCGGAGGAAAGCGTACGAAATTTGAACGGGATTCGTTTAGATATCACGAAAATTGAAGGTATTACACCGTAAACGTCTTTATTTCGTTCAATGCTTGATTTAACGCTTACGTAAACGCGTCAAAAATTTAAAAACGAGTTTTATTGTTTGTTTTTCAGGTATTATCGTTGAAAGCGGCGATCGCATTGAATTGAACAATGTTCCCGTTGTTACACCTACAGGCGATGTTGTTGTCAACAATCTATCGATAAAGGTCGATAGATGATATCATTAGATGTCATTTTTGAGAAACTGCTTTTTGCATCCCAGATTTGTTTTGTTAGATCGAAAAGGGTATGCATTTGCTCATCAACGGGCCGAACGGATGTGGAAAAAGCTCATTATTTCGAATCATGGGTGGTCTGTGGCCGGTGTATCGTGGACGATTGGTCAAACCGGCCCAATCTTCTTTGTTTTACATTCCTCAAAGGTGATCAAGAAGAATTCCATGACTTTTTTATTTTACTTACGTTTTGCTTTCCAGACCTTATATGTCTTTGGGCACTTTGCGTGATCAAGTTATTTATCCCGATACAAAAGAAGTTATGCTGTCTAGAGGGTTCACCGATGACGATTTAGATTACATTTTGCGTATCGTTCATTTGAACCACATTGTTAATCGCGAAGGAGGTTAGTTGTTGGTTTTTAGTTGTGGTAACGGGCCAAAAGTTATGTCGACGTTATTTCAAGGTTGGGATGCCAAAAACGATTGGATGGATGTTTTATCAGGCGGCGAAAAACAAAGAGTCGGTTTGGCGAGAGTATTTTATCACAAGTAACGAGCTTTGTGCCAAATGAGAAAAAAATGATTTTGGCGAGTCTCTTCGATTTCACATTAAAAAAGCAAAAAATCTGCAGATTCATTTCGAATTCGATGTCATCGCGCAACTATTAAACTGAGCAATCCATATTTGACACCTTTGGCAATGTCTTCGAACGTCCTTTTTGTTTCAGACCATTGTTTGCATTTTTGGACGAATGTACGAGCGCAGTGTCGATGGATGTCGAAGGAAGTATTTATCAAGCTGCTAAAGATGCAGGAATTACTCTCCTTACAGTTACGCATCGTCCTTCACTATGGTACCGTGATTCAGTTTTAAGCTCGTTTTTCTTTCATCCAGAACAAAACTTTCGTTATTTGAACAACGTTTCTATAGGAAATATCACACTCATCTTTTAACTTTCGATGGCGAAGGTAATTGGAGATTAGAAAAATTGGATGACCGTGGCTTGAATTCGATGGATGAAAAAACGAGGTTAGAAGCTCAATTGCATTCGATAAACAACCCGAAAATTCAAATCGAAGAACTATCTTCGGTAATTTTTTTCAACCATGTTCGTCAAATTTTACTTTCACAAATTAAAATCAAATTCTGTGATAGATTTCTGAAAATGGAACTTTCGAAGACGCTTTCGATAAAGAATACAAATCTTAACGTTTTATATATTTCATTATAACTCTTTTTCTGTTTTTGACCCAATCCGACTGTGATTTTTTATTTTTTGGTGCCATTTGGAGATTTTTGAATATTTTTTAGTTTACTTTCAATGTTTTATTGTTTTATTTGAATTAAAGTTCGCACCACATTATGGTTAAATTTTTTATGATCGAACCCAAAAGCAATCTCAGTATTTATTACAACAATAATAATTAAAGCTCGGATAAAAAAAAGATTTCATTCACCGTAAATTAAGTCAAAATTTCATTACAAAACGAAAACAGCAAGAAACGTAAAATGTACAAAAAATATTATCGAGACTACATTCAAAACTGTTAGCGAAAATCGGACCGCGATCGATGTTAAAAAATGTCGGTTGGAATGTAAAACAGACGTTTTCTTGTTTCATAAATTCATTAAAGTAATCGAAATAATTCATTTGATAAATTTTATAAATCGGTGCTAAAATACAGAAAGACGTTATAAAATAAGGTGCGAATTAAACATCAAAACGTTTAAATAATCAAAAAACTGGGCGAAACTATTTTAGATGATTTTAAAAAGGATGATATTTCGAAACTAGTTTTGACCACCGAATTAATAATTTCGAAAGTATTTGTGAGTCCGAAAAAACATTTGTAACACCTTTTCACGCCATTACTTGCGACAAAAAGAAAATAGAGGTTAAACTAGATAATATTGTTAGAATTCAATGAAACCAATTATGTCACCTTAAATTTTTGGTCGGACTTCCGCTTCTGCGTAATAAAGGCGAATCGACGGGCGATTGCGAAACAATTTTACCGTTCATTTTATCGTGCCCAACGACGACGGCGTTAATTTTCTTATTCACACCAACGTCGGGGGTTTTCGTAAATGGAGGGACATTTTTATGCTAAATAAAAAAATTTTTTTACGTTTTTATCGTTAACTTAATCGTTTTTGTTACGATTAAGTAAATACCATGCGCTCTAATTCAGCTAGACGATTCTTTTGCTCGGCGATGGTTTTGTCTTTTTCCTCCATCTGCTGCCGCATGAGTGCAACTTGAGTTCGCAAAGTAGCGTTTTCCTGGTGAAAAAAGTACGTTTCATAAAAAGGTCCGATATTTGGCCTAAAACAAATTTCGAAACCTACTTCGCGTAGATCATCTTTCGTAAATTCAGTTGACGTTTGATCATTTAATAAAAGTTCTTCGAGACCCGTTTTCAATAGACCGTTCTGAAAAAAGTAAACTTTCCTCCAGATTTACTCGCTCGAAATCACGACGTTCGACGTCGTTTTCGATTTCATGACCGACGAAGCTTACTTTCATCGCCAACGAGCTCTCGAACGGATTGGCGGTGTCGGCCTGAATGAAAACCAAAATTTAGGTTAATTTGTCATTGAAGGAAGAATTAAAACCGGCACATATGGGAAATTGGTCGTGAAACACTTTTGGTCAACTAAACAACGAGAAATTAACTGAAAAAGTTTCGCGACAAAGCGAAAAATAGTCAACTACTCGAAAAAGTGAAAGTGGGCGTTTTATGTTCGACGTTTGTGTTGTGAATTGAAATAAACTGTGGCCTGTCAAACGTCATCCGCACTACACTCGTCGTAAACAAATATCGAAGAAAATAGTAGACAGTCGAAAACATAAGGAGAATAAAAGAGGAAACGGAAAACTTATGAATTATGACTCGAAAACTGCGCGTGTAACAAATTTCGCTCAACGCGAAATGAAACGAAAAATTAGCTGCAAAAATAACTTTCGGCGGCTTACTTCTTGTAACACTCGTTTCAAGCGAAACAGCAACGTTTTCAAAACGGTCACATCTTGGATTAAATGCCGATAGGTATGTTGATCGACGCTGACTGATGGGAGGCCGGCGCAGTCGATGCTCAAAGACGCCGGCGGTCGTAAAGGGCGAGTTGGTTTGGTGCAATTCGTCGGCGGAGAATTTGTCGGTACGTCAGATACCGATCGTAGACGTTGACTTTGACTAGAGCTGGAAAAAACAAAATGTGCTGAATTCGAGCAATTTACCAGTCAATTTTCGTTTCATAAACAAGTTAAGTCGAATTACGAATGACTAAATTCGATCGAAGCCAACCATCAATTAAAGTCAATTAAAAACTTAATTAAAAACTTTTGAAAAAATCGTTCATACCCCATTGAATGTAAAATCGAATGAACTAAACAATCGAGCATGACACAACTGCAAACAGCGACGACGAATTTGGTGACTGACTGGGTGATCGAAAAATGTACACACACCAACGACGAAAGGCGGACGTATTCTATGCCGCGCGTACGTTTGTTCGAGGAAAATAGCGAAATACAAAAGAAATAATAAAACGGACGACGACGGACGTCGGGTCGGTTGATGATGAGCGAGCGACGACGTATAGACTGCCCGATCGGATCGTCGATTCGAAAATTTGTCCGTACCAAATACTTTTGCGGCGTATGTTAGTTCACAATAAAGCGAATAAAGTATATGTAACGAAAACACGTTGAATTACGACGTCCGATCGACAACGACGACACCGCAACAATGATGTGACTGAGTTTCGAAAAATGTTCAACGAAGTCCGCGACGACTCCCGATATCGAACAATACCTATCTATCTTTCATACCGAGAGTGAGACAAACGGGCGGCGGCAACGAAATCGAAACGAACGTCGAAATGACAAAAACTGAGCATAGGATGACGACGAAACGGAAAAGTTTTCTTTCCGTTCTCTTCTGCAATCTGATCGACGACGACGACGACGACGACGATGCGTAAAACGCCAGCGCACGTTTTCGTTTAACGTTTTACTTTATTACGCACAGTCGCTGGCGCCCGAACCGACTAAAGTACCGCACGAGCTGGCCTCCAGTTCATTTATATGCGGCTCAAAACCAGTAACGAAAGAAAGGAAGCCTGTACAATAAAAAAAAACACTGCCGTAGCACGACAATAGGTTCGGCAACTTCGAACAAGCGGCGTTTAAGAAAACGGCCTTACAAAAAAAAACTACGCTTCGATAAAAAACGCTCGGCGAACGATGAATCAGGCGACGGCAACGAAAAGCTCAAAGAATGATACAAAACAAAGAAAATTCGCGCGCTGGAAACTTGTTTTCGAGAATGATTTCACGTATCAAATCCGATACGCAGATGTTTACCTTCTGTTAACTTCGTTCAGTAAACTATTCCATTCGTCCATAACGACTTCCATTGAGGCGCGTTTGACGCTCGATCGTTTCCTCCAACTGCCTTTAAACGGTTTTCGACCGGGCAGATTCGAGGCGTAAACGCTATCCGTGAAATCCACGCTTTCGCCGAAATCCACGGATCCTTCGAAATCCAACATTAGATCGTCGTCGTCGACGCTGGCCGATGATATTGTACTGTCGTACGACTCGGTCATACGATCGACGACGCCAGAACGTTTTCGAACGCGTTCCCGATATCGAACAGGGCCCGACGAACATTTGTCCATTTCGTTACCGCTAATCGTCTGGAAAAAGGAATATTATTTTTTCAAAACGCTTCAAAATTAGTATCTCCTAGTAATTCGAAGCGCCGCGCCACTAAAAATTTTTGCGAATAAAAAACGTGAAACCGATAGCTTTCTAGAAACGAACGGTGAACGACAGTTTGCTATTAGCTATCTGTCCCTTTCTGAAAACCAACGATAAAAAATATGGATGACGGCGACCGGCGAAGTAAAAAAAACGTATGATTTTAGAATCGAAAGAGTACGCAAAATAAAAAAAAAATGTTCAATTTATAATTTGATTCTGCAAAAAAACAGGTGACATCGAGTTGAGTCAGAAAACTGCGCAAAAACCTAGTGCAAAAATGACGCTTTAAAACTTGCTCATTTGTTAACATTTTTACTCTTCCCGAACGACGGTACGAAAATCAATCGTGAACTGAATGCCAAAAGCAATGTCAGTCGGGTTCGTTGTCACCGACAACCAACGATGCAACTAGCAAGGCTAGAATCAGCGACCGACAACGACAATTACCAGCAAAAATTTTGAAATACGATTTCAACTTAGTTATTTAGCGCGTTAGAAGCTCAAAAAGGTTCGAAAATGGCAAGCTAATAAAACTAACGAACATCGTACATTATCCGTCGACTTATAATCACAGCTAAGAACAAAATTTCTTTACTAACCGACGTGGAATAAGAAAGTGCTTGAAACGTCGGCCAAACGTTCAATAAAATTGCTTCGACGTTGAACATAAAGGGAATAGCCGAGCTCGATTGAAAAATTGAAATATACTTTAACCCGACAAACCTTTCGAGAATTTCATTCAATTCTGGAAGCCTTATTATTTGAAGATGGAACAGTAGAAGGGGCGGAGAGCGCGTACATGTGCGTGTGAATAATAAATAAACAAATCGATTCGTGGTTACGGAAAAATGCAACATAAATTTCGCGAAAATGTATTGAAATACGGACCCAAGCTAATCAAATAAAATGCAATTAAACAAATTGATTGCATTAAAGGAAAGGTTCGTCGTTTCAAAAACTAATTTTTCCGTACATTTTAACGAAACATCAGCCAAAATTAAGCAAAAAAATAAAATAATAAAACAAGTTTCGAGCCAATATTTGCTGTTTATGTGGTAACATAATAGTTGCAGTTATATGATAACTAGAAGTTTATGTTTCGTACTCGTAAACGACGCTATTGCTACAACCTTTTGTTGCCTGGACCCAACAATAACTATTATTATAGGAAACATTTTTGGTACCTGATCGCTAGCGGATTGATGATCCAACTGACTGCCAACGGTCAAATCAGGTTGATCCTTTATTTCGTCATCGATCAATCCGCGATGTATGCTACCGTCGGGACTCGTCACTTTACTGTTGCTAGCGTCGCTGCCGCCCGACGTGTCGCTGGTTTTGACGCCGGAATCGTGCATTTCGTGTTTTGGCGACGGTGCGCCAACGACCGTCAAGGAAGCGTTCGTCGTTCGGTTAGCGACGTCGATACCGGTAACGCCGCCGTGCAAAACATTTTTATTCCGGCTTGTCGGCGGCGGAGTAGCCGTTTTTGGAGAAGCGAACGAGCAACTGGCTCCCGGTAATGAATCGATGCGAGTAGCTTGAGCTTTATCGACGTTCGCCGTCGTTTCGAACAAACGTTTCGACGTTTCGACATTTGATCCCGTTAGCGCGCTTGATTGAACGCTGTGGTCGTATTTCGACGATGCAAAATTATTCCGTTTCGATTCTGCGTCGATGGACGGCGAAACAATTTTACTACCAAGGTCCGACAATGCCGACGACGATTTAGCGACGTTTTCATTTTCGCATTCTTCTTCGCGTCGAGGCGTCGCCGTCGGCGTCAACGAATCGTCGTCGGTCGCAATATCTTTTTCGTTACTGTCGTTTTTCTTTTCAACGTTCGTCGTCGCAGTTTCCTTATTTTTACTATAAATCAGCTTTTGAGTCCGAGAATAGATCGACGAATTTTTCAAACGAGATTCGGCGTACGACGAACTTTTGCCCGTCGCCGTAGGCGCTGCTAAATTCGACAGATTCGAATGAGTGCCCGACGGCGGTTTTTTATCGGTGGCGATATGATCGACGCTTTTCGACGTCGATGCAACGTTCGATTTCGATTGACCGACGCCGAATTTCAATTGGCCGATTTTGGACGAAAAGGACGACGTCGGTTTTGCGACGGTGGACGACGATGTACCTTTCGTCGCTAATTTCGACACGGGCAATGAAACATGTTTTTGACCGGGTAAATGAGACGTGGACGGAAAATTGGTCGGCGGGAATTCAACGGCGGGACTATTTTCGACAATGAAACATTCGCTTTCGGCCAACGGAGCGGCACCTTTCAAGTTGGCCGGCGTCGATTTGCTATTTTTCACTTTATACTCGACCAGTCCGCCGCCGATATTGCGCAACGCCGTCGGTCGAGCAGCGTGGGCGGTGGTCGTCGTCGTCGTCGTGCCGGCGGCGATGATTTTCGGCTGATGACCGTCGGCAGCAACGTTCGGCTTACCGGTGAATTCCATACTTTGCGCTTTCAATATCGATCGAGGCGCGGGAAGCGATTTCGAAAGCACAGGTTTTTCGGCTACTTTTTTATTGTGAGTTAAAAAAGCGACGGTTTTTACGGGCGAACTTCGGAAACTACCGCTTGGATCGCACGGAATCGGTTCCGACGCTGAAACGTCGTCGAAACGTTCGCTTTTTTGTAACGTCGACAAAGCATCGGCGATCGTCGTCGGTTTCAAAATTTGCTTTTCTTCATCCATCTGTTCTTTCAACGGTTCTTCTACAAAATGAATGGTTGCTACAATGATGAAAACATACAAAAATCTTCTCGATTTTTGATATTATCTTATAAAAATGAAACACCGCTACTAAAGAAATCAATTTTTCCGATCTTATCAGATTCTTTAAACCACAAAAGAAAATTCTTAGGTTATTTCGTTTTCTAACACCCTAGCTAATGTCGCTAGTTAATAAATGCGTCCAAAATGACGTTAATCTCGTCCAAAACAACCTTTGCAAAAGCTACGCAAAGAGTAAAATTGTTTTTCGAAACTGGTTCCATCCTAGTTTCTCTCTGATAGTATCCTCCTATCAACAATATAAATTTTTCGACAAACTTCACATACATTATAAAATTTAAATTGACATAAAAGCTTCTCGTGTGAAAGCGAAAAACAGCCAAGTGCCGTTAGAAAACCTGTCGAAAGTTGTACTCACCGCAATATTTCTTCGACGAATTCGACGTTAAGAAAAAATTCGGAAAACAACAAATCAATTTCATTTTGACGTTTGTGAAGCAAAATAAAATATAAAGAGACAAAATATGTAATGAAACGTAAAACTTCTCAACGTGTGAATCGTAAAAGAGACGCAACAAAGACAAAAGACGAACAAAATATAGATCGAATTGTTCGCAAACACGCCCAAAGGCGAAACGCGGTCATCAACTGACAAAAATTGAAAAAACGTCTTGTTTTAATAAATGTTCTTGTTTCGAAGGAATAAAGACGAAATTTAGGAACCTTTTGCAGCTTTCCAATGCGACTAGACAGTCGAGAAAACTTTTACTAAACGATTTGTTCCTCGGAAACTATTAACTATCAACAAAAGTTCGACTCGAAAGTTGATGAACTTGACACATATACAACACGTTCGACAAATCGCACGAGATCGGATCGGGTCGACGACGTTAAATCTGTTTCATAAACAACGACTCGACGAGGTACCGAGCAGACGTACGACGCGCCTCTTTCTAGTCTCCTTGAAACGAAACGATGATAGTCGTTTCAAATTTTCCTCTTCTTCGTTTCGTATTCAGAGGAATGAATATTTCGAAAAACGATACAAACAAACTGGAATTTATGTAACGCTTGTAAAATAAAAACTTTCCCGAACGAGTGATTATGAAACAAATAATGCGTCGTCGAACGTTATAATTGTAATTCCAGAGTAAAACAGAAATTAGTTGAAACGTTTCTGATCGAACGACGACGTTACAAGGGGTTTCAGTCAATGAATAACGAAACGACAAAAGACTCGGTTTGAACAAATGTCGAACGCAAAAATTGTTTCGACCAAGCTGGATAAAGTGAACTATAATTACAGAAATAAAGATAACGGAGCGCGCAGAAAATGGGCAGAAAACGAAAATGACGACAACAAGCGTTGCTCAACGCAAAAAGTGGTGTCGAATTTCGCAAGTTCACAAGTCGATTTATGAAACAATGAAAAAACGGCTTTTATGAGAAATAAACTTTTAAGTCTCAATTATTCGCTCAGAAAGTGAGTTTAGAAAACGGTAATCTACCTTTTTCTTTCTTGTTATTGCACAAGCAGTGCATTAAGGCAACAGGGAAAATAAGACTTCGTAAACAAAATCGACCGACCTTCTTTTGAAATCACGCTGTTAAAGAACACTTTTTGCTAGCGAACTTGTACTTTATTAAAACGCCCGTTGGATTCGTTTCAGTTTTCTGAGAGACTTACCAACGAATTCTCTGGTTTCTGATCTTGATACGTTGGCGCTATTGTCGGTCGTCGACGGCTCGCTACCGCTAGCAACCGGCGATGGAATGTTTAACGTCGTCGCGCGGCGAGAAAACGGCTGCCGTTTGGTAATCGCCGACGGCGCTCGAATGCCCGTCGTCGACGACGTTCCCGGCGCCAGAACGCTACCGCCGATCGGAACCAAAACCGTCGAGTGTCCGCGCGGGTACGGATAAGTTATGCGACTGGTCGACGACGAAACGCGGGACGACATGTGTTTCGCCGGACCGAGGTCGATCGCGTCGCTGGCGGTGTTGCACTTTTTTAACAGACTAGGAAATTTTTTCGACGTTGAACGCCGGTGGTCCGACAAATCGTCGTCTTTCGAATGCGACGCGCCCATACGCCACCAAGCGGGGCTGTAAAGCAAAAATGCCAAGATAAATCTTACAAGACACGCGATTTACTCTGAAAAACTTAATTAAGTCAATCGTGAAATTGGAATTTGCTCGAAAACGTTATCAAATTTAGTATGCATAAACATATTGTGCAGCCAATTAAATAATATTTAACATTACATCAAAAGCATTTCGTCATGAAATAGAATTATGAATTGAAAAGCGTGCGACGAAGCAAATTTAGCGTCTGGAAACCTTGAAACACGGAACGTGTAGTGAACGTATGTCTGTTACCGAACGATTCTCATAACGTCCGTTTAATCTCTAGCGCACGATAGGGGGTAACAACTTGTCAAATCTATATCCCCCGACTGCGGAGTGGTTATAATCGCGCGCTGGCGAATGAGCTACCGAGCACTGATGGAGACCTCTCCCTGAGATTTTTAACAAACAAAATAAACCCTTGTTTTCGCACCTGAACAACAAGGTTAAACTAGAATTGTTAGATAAATAAGATCTATAACCAATCGAAATGAGCAATGACCCGCCCAGCAAACTTTGGTTGGCTGGCCGGCAGTTGCTGTCAGATACAAAGTTCAGGCAAGTATAAAAGTTCAAGCATAAAATTTGCTTGACAAGCGACTTAGCTAGCAAAAAGTTAGCAAAACTCGCACTGCGCATGTAATGAAAATATAAACAACACTATCTGCCCGAAAAAGCACTTACATTGAACAACATGCAGTTCGGTGAAAAAAAACGGGCTTTTAAAATTCGTCAATCCATATGGAAAAAGCAACAAATAACGCAAAAAAATGAAGAATAAAGCCAAAAAGGAAAAATTTACAAAAAACATTTACCAAAGGTATACTTTAACGATCAAATTTTCGTCTTTATTTTGAAGAGAAATTGCTGCGTGTTTTTTGAAAAAATCCTCGTTTCCTCTCTTGTTTACAATTTTTGTGTCGTTAGCGAATAATGGCGCAAGCAATTAGCCAGAAAACGTCCTAACTGCTCTTTAATTAATTTCACTTCAACACATTGCATTATTTGCACATAATCCGAACGGGCGAAACGCGGATTTCCGTTTCCAGAGTTGCAACACTGGTCTTCCTCGAAAAACGTCGGTTTGGTGTCGTTACAAGCGAACATCTTTGTCAAAACGAGTTTCGACACTTTTAGTTACTGTTGCTCGATAGTCTATCTGTCAAATTTTGTCTAAAACTCCTCTCTTTTTGTTTCTAAACAAAATTTCGCTTTATCCTGGCAAATAACAACGAAAAAGCAATGGCGGTCGCTCTGGAACAATTCGTCGGCCAAGTTAGAACTTTATCCGCCGAAAGTAAGAATAAAAAAACAAATTTTTAGGTGTTTTTTGTCACTATTAAAATTGCAATTTTTTGTAAGGCAGTTTTGTTTCGTTGGGCGAATTAGTTCGAAAAGCAATTCCGGCTGTTTTGTTGCCAAATTTACAGTATTTGGATAACATGTTGCCAACGTTCGATTTGCAGCAACATTCGTGCGGAATTCTCGCGATTCTGTACGCTTTTTTGAAACTCATTCAAACTTTGTTAAGAACGACTTGAATTTTGCTTTACTTTCTTGTAGCCACGCAAAATTGAGCAGTAATTCGTACGATTTCGAAACATTGATGGCTATGTTGCAAGAATTTTTATCCGGTTTCAACAGCGAACAAATTCGATACGTGCCAGATATATGTAATTTATAAACTTTAAAAGGACTCCTTTTCCCCCGCTTGCCAAAAAAAGTTTTTTGTTCCCTTTCAGTTTGCGACCTTTGTCATCGTTTCACGATTTGTTTGGTGAATAAACGAGAAGTAAAACAATCGAAAAAATCTGATTCATTCATTCAATGATTAAAGATTTTAATGAAATTAATTTTTAGCCGATGAGAGGAATTTTTATCTTGTCAAAGGCCATCGAACGGTTGCAAACATCTCCGAGTCAGTTGACTTCGATTCACGCCGATTTATGTCAAGTAATATTGATTTTTAGAAAACTAGTTGTTTAGATTATAACTATAGTTGTGACAATAGTTTGTTGAATAACTATAACTATAGTTGTTAAACATCGAACACACTGAGCTAGTTTTAGATATTAACCATAGCTGAACAAGTTGAACTGCACTTCTTCACATTGAAGTATGCAATGAACAATCTTGTTTAAGCTTTGCTTGTTAACCAAAAACTTCAAACCGGCCTTGAAATTCTTGGACGTTGATATCACCGACATTGCAAAAGAAGTAAACCTCTAAAATTGCTGTTTTTCCTTCAATTCTTGATTTCATTTCTAATCTGAAGGGCAACAATTTCGATCCGAAATATTTTCTTTTGTATTACTATTACGGCGGAATGATTTACGCTTCGTTGAAGAATTATATTCGAGCTTTATATTTTTTTGAAGTGGTAAGTCTATAAAAATCAAAGCAATTTTTCTGCTTTCCAAGCACTTGAATCAATTTCAGGCTGTCGCCACTCCGGCGCAAGCTATTAGTCAAGTAATGGTCGAAGCTTACAAAAAATACGTTCTGATAAGCTTGCTTTTGCACGGAAAAGTAAAAATAATAACTTTCGAAGAATATATAGCTATATATAGTTTGTGAGTCTAGAATAAACTGAAATTGATTTTTTTCAGATGCAAGCATTGCCCAAGTACGTGGCATCTATAGTCACTCGGTTTATAAAACCCCTTTGCGTCGCGTATAGCGATTTGGTTGGCGCTTACGGAACGCATTCGTCCGAAAAACTTCGCGAAATTCTCACTAAACATCAAGACGTTTACGTTAAAGTGCGTCTTTTTCGTTTGTGACTGTATTCAAGTCAGTTATTCACATTCATTCACATTTTTAAGGATAACAATGTCGGACTGACTAAACAATTGATTACTTCATTGCATAAAAGGAATATTCAACGACTTACAAAAGTTAGTTTACGGAATGATCCGGTTCCTTGAAAATTATAATTTCGTTGCTCTTTTAGACTTTCTTGACTTTAAGTTTGGCCGACGTTGCAAACAGATGTCACTTAAGTGGCGCTGCTGATGCCGAACGATATTTACTCGGAATGGTGCATTTTTCGGCCCTTTTTCAATATAAATTACCTGAAACATGATCGTTTTTAGATCGAAGACTGTGAAATTTATGCTTCTATTAATCAAAAAGACGGCATGGTTTGTTTTCACGATAATCCGGAGAGGTTCGCCACCGCCGACGTAATGCAAATGATTGAAAAAGAAGTAGACTCATTTTTCATTGCAAATTCTCATGATATTCGATCGAAATTTAATTCAACACCTTCTTGTCTTAATTTCCAGCTCGAAAATTCATTTGGAGTGCACGGTGAAGTAAAACGTTTGGATTTGGAACTTTTATTGAATCCACAATACGTTCAAAAAATTGCGAAAGTGCGACAGTTTTTGATCCAGTCTTGATCACGATTTGTGTATGATCGACGACCACTTATTTGTTTTTTCAGCAAACTGCCGCCGCTAGTGCAATGCACGAAGATGAAGGCGTTAGTGTTAGTGCGAGTGGTAGTGGATTACCCGAAGTATATCCTGGATTGGGCGCAAATTTTTGATTACGTTTTCTCTTCGTTTTTGTGTTAACATTTTATGGAAACTAAAAATGCGTCGATTACTTTTATTCGTTATCTAGAAAGTCGTTTCTTTCTTTAAGAACAATAAAACGTGTAATAAAATACGAGTTTTTTCTATCTTTTGAAGCAATTTATTGAATCAGACTTGAAAATAGTCAACGAACGTGTCTTTGAATTAGAGAAAAGTTGTCAGTTTTAGAGTCAACTGCTAAACCTTTCATGAAAAGTTTATTTTTTGTTACTTTGGGTTGGTAGAAAAACGGAACAATGAATTCTCTGTACAAACTTATCCCCGTTTGGAAAAACGAAGGGGAATCGTTACCAGTAATTGCAGCGACAGTCGAAGCGTTTGCAACTCATACGGCCACAGCGGAACCAACTTTGTTGGCTTTGGCAACTAGCAACAGTACGTGAAATTAAAATAAATTTTTGTTTTTCTGTGCAACTCGCTAGAACTTTCTCATGAATCAATTTTGAACATAGTTTGCGTTGCAGGCGAGCTGATATTCTTCCGATTTGCGCAAAATAACGAATCTGACAAGGTTACAAAAATATGGCCTCACGAGGACGTGATGAAGAAAATATCGTGCATGACTTTCAGTCCTTGCGGGCGATGGCTAATTTGCGTTTTACTGTCGGGGAGTTTAGAAGTCTACCCGATGAAATTAGTTTTCGTAAGCAAAATTGACATTACGGGACAAATTTCGTGCATGGTTAGTGTGATGATGTATGCGTCAATTCATGAATCGCATTTTTTTATATCAAGGGTGTCGAGTTGGAAGACGCAAAAAAGCAAAGACCTCACTTATTTAGCGATACAGAACTGACCCCTATTCACTGCTGTTGTCGCGATGACTGCTTAGGTGCGCAAGGAAGTATTCATTTTTTCATAATAAAAGACATTTTCTGAATTCACGAACATTTTTAGCGCAACCAACTTGCGCAATATGGTACGAAACAAAAAAGAAACGACCGATGCTCGTTTATAGCAATAAAGTGAAACATAAAATATGTACTTAAGTTACGAATTCATTGTTTATCTCGAGAAATACTCTAGGGAGGCGATATTTTGTTCGTCGATTTAACGATTCGTCGATTGTCGGTTTCTCTTCAAGCGCCTCAATCAATTCACAATTTGGACGTTGTCGATGATTTTGTGCAAAACGACAAATTTCTTTTGGTATATAAATCAATCTGCCACGTACCGTTATTTGTTTTTTAATTGTACAAAGTTGTTTTATTTTTGTTCAGGTTACCGGTTTTGCCGGGTCTCAATGGTTGGTGCCATTGGAACAAAATAATCGATCGCTAAGAGGTTTAGATGAAAAGATAATCTTGAAACAAAACGTGATTCAATTTTTTGTTCTCTTTAACAGAAACATTAGGGCGAATTGTGCCATCGGAATTGCGCGAACTAAACGTCCGCGGATGCGTCTCACCGGTTAATTCAATGGGCACAAAATGCATTGGACTTTTGCAAAAAGATCATTTTTTGGTAATTTAATTTCCTTCAAAAACAAAAATGCAGTACAAGCCGATAAGCTGGTTTGTGATTTTTGTTTCACAATCAGTTCCAAGACGTAAAAAAGTGCAATTTTTAGCTTTTCAATGGAATTAACTTCGCCAATCCGGTAATCGACATAGTTCTTCCAGAAAATTCATGGATAGTCAGTTATACTGATATGATAACGTTCAGCGTATGCAATCAAACTCAAGTGGCGTTTATTGTAAATCAATGTTGCTGCACCGATCAAGTGAAAAAAAATTTCATTTATCTAATCGTAAAACAGTTTCATTGGAAAATCGTCACTGTTTTCAGAATCTATCGATTGTTTCGAAATTT
This sequence comes from Prionchulus punctatus, assembly GCA_034698125.1. Lineage (NCBI taxonomy): Eukaryota > Metazoa > Nematoda > Enoplea > Mononchida > Mononchidae > Prionchulus > Prionchulus punctatus. The sequence goes on along the minus strand of JAQGBA010000165.1, from coordinate 14,472 downwards.
TCGTCGATTTTCGGAATAATTCCCGCAGGACGATTTCTTGGATTTTCTCGAATCCAAAATATATCCGATAACATCTTGCCAGAATGCTTGCTAATAACGGAGAGCGGTGTATTTTTGGCAAAACCTGAAACGTAAAAGGACACTTCTTGGTTTCTCAATAGTTTATATTTGAGTCTTATTCGTGTTTCATGTTTAAGCACACCAAAAATGTTTCTACACCAGTTTTTCACGCCTACGCCCGATTTATCTAACGCAGAGTTATTGTGCAAAGCTTTCGACCTAGATTTTAAGAAATGTTGCTCAGAGTCTGTTCCATTATTATTAAAAGAAGGAAATTTCGATTGCGCATTACAACTTTCGTATTTAGCAAAGGTTCGTTTGATATTTTAACCGAAATATTGTTTGGGTTTTTTCACTGTTTTTATTTTAGACTGAATATGTTCAAATTGCTGAAATATTTGTTCGAAACGGTTTCAGTAAATTTATACTACCTAAAATTGAAAACTGGATATTAAAACAAAGCGGCCTAAGTGAATCGTCGAAATGCGATTTATCCAAAACAGCTTTCGATGCTCATTTAAATTTAGTGGAAAATTCGTCCGATTTCGAAAGAAAGAAATTCGAGCACGATTTCAAGTAAAGATGTTTTTATATTTTGTTCTAATTTATTTTTCGAAAAGTGTAATTCAATTTAACACAGAGAGTTTTTGTCGCACAATTTATGGTACGAACCCGAAGAATGTTTGCAGATATTGCTCAAGCGCAAATTGTACGTAATCGCTTTGGAATTGGTGAAAGTTCACAGTCTTCAAGAAATATTTCTGAAAGAGCTGTTGACCGTTGAAGTTTGGCCGATGACAGGTTTTGAGATCAGAAAGGAAACGATATTGACATTACCTGAATCCTCAAAAATTTTTTCAGATGATTTCTTTTCTTTAATCACTTCGTCGACGAACACGATATTTTTATTGGATCATCGAAGCACGTTGTGTTTGCATTTTATTTCGCGATTGACGAAGATTTTCGACCAATTTCCGAAACTTTGGATGGCGAAAGTTTTATATTTATTCGATCCTGCTCGACCTGAAGTGCGTCGATTTGTAGAACAAGCGAAAGATCAGTGAGTTTTAGTTTGTTTCTTAAATTAACACTAAGCGTCGTTTTATTGGTTTGCATTTTTTTCTTAAAGGACGTTCAGCGTTGACGTGGAGAACCTAATTTTGGAAGTTGTTCGATTTTATCTAACGACATTAATCATATATTTATTCAAGAGTAGTAAACAAAACAAGCTCTCGGTGGACGCTGATTATAGACAAATCGTGCACAATTCCGTCGCTGTGGAGGATAAAATTTCAATCGACACTGCAACTGTAGTCAACGATATTCCTTTGGCCTGCGGCGGTGATCATTGCTGTTTGGTTGCAGTGGATGGTTTGTATTGTTGGGGCAGGAGCAAAAACGGCTGTTTGGGTAACGGAAAATTGTCACTGGAACGATATTCGCCGCCTATACGTGTTTCGATCGCTTTTGATCATCGACAAGTCGTACAAGTTGCTTGCGGTTCCGAGCATACGATGTGCTTGTTGCAGAATGGTTCCGTTTACTCGTGGGGATCAAACAGGTAAATTATTTGGAAACAACGCAAAATTTGTTTCACTTGTCGTTTAAGAGAACTATTTTTGATTCATTTATTTTTTTAGGTATGGCCAGTTAGGATCCGGCGATAAAACCAATTGTTCCTCTCCTCGTTTGATGTCTAGTGAGGAAAAAAATAGAATCTTCGTCACGAAAATTGTCACCGGTCAATATCATTGCGCAACTATAGACGCCGACGGTATCGTCTGTACCTGGGGTTGGAACGTACACGGACAGTTGGGACAAAATACTGTAGAAGACGTCTCGTCACCGAAACAGTTGAAAATGTTCTCATTTGAAACCGAAAATAGCATCGTAGACGTCGTTTGCGGTTACGCTCATACTATGTTTTTGACGAAAACTGGTAAACTTTTAGTTTGCGGCAATGGCACCTACGGCCAAATGGGTTTAGGAGAAATTAAGAAACGAACGTCGCCCGGTTTACTCACGTTCTGGGACGATTCCGAAACCGTAGTTATGATCGCTTGCGGCTTTTTCCATAATTTGGCGTTAACGAATAAACGCCGTTTATGGACGTGGGGTGCCACGCCGCAGTCGCTGAAATTTAAAGCGTTGCTTCAAAAACGGAAGCAACAAATTCAGCAACATTTGCAAGAAAACGAACCGAATAAAAGTAGTACTCATAATTTGCCCGTTAACGAAAGCGTAACGACGGTCGAGGGCAAACATTTGAAACCATCCGAGATCGATTTAGGAAACTTGAACGGCGCCGAAATAAAACTGATTTGTTGCGGTTATCACCACAATTGCATACTGACCGCCGACGGCCAGCTGTTCAGTTGGGGTAAAGGATTAGAATTTCAACTCGGACACGGCGATAAAAAGGAACGACTATCGCCCGTTCATGTGACGACGATCAACGAAAAAACGTTATCGTTCGTTGCTTGCGGCGCTGATTTTACGATCACTGTTGATCAGAACGGTTTGTTGAACGGTTGGGGCAAAAACGATTTCACTCAACTTGGATTCGAATCTGTGACCGAAACGGAAAAACGAAAGCTAAGCGGAAAGGTTTTAACGTTTCAAAGGGCGAACAAAAGCGAACGAACGATACAACTACCTCCGGACGGAAGGATTTACGTCGCGAAACCGACGAGAATCGTCGGTTTGAGGGTCTCGTCGAAACGCAACGATGTCAAAAACGATTTCGTTTACGATAAAATGTCTCTGTTTTCCGCATTGTTGGAATTTGACGGATTTTATAAACTTGAAGAATTGGAAGAGTTGTGTCGAAACTATTGCGCGTTCGAAATCAACAGTTTTCTTTGCTTGATCAGAGGCGATTACGTCCATTCGGCGATTCGTCTGTTGGATTCTATGGTGATGCGCAATCAATTGGACGACAAAGATTTCGTAAACGTCCTCGGTTTATTTTCGTCATTGAGTGTCAAACACGACTTAAACGTCGAACAGCGAAGCGAAATATTGGCCGCCGTTTTGCGAAAACTTGAACAGATCAAATCCTCGTTCGATTTTAATTCTTATTTGGAAATTTGTTTCGACGATTGGGGGTTGGCAATTGTCAATTTGATAACGCGGGACGGGTCGGAAAATTGGCCGTTCAGTTTAAAAATTAAAATGAAGGCGATTAAAGAATGTCGGAAGCTCGTAAAAAACGTCGACCATACGAAAACAATCGAAATTCAACAAAAACTAATGGTCGACGTTTCGTCGAATTTAAAAAATGATCGGGATCGAAACGTATTTCGTTTCCAATGCGGTCATTTGGTAGCGAAAAATGATCAACATAAAGAGTTGAAGTCGAAAATAATTCAAACCGATGAATTCAAAACGAAATTTCCCCGCACGATAGATTGTCTAATAAACGTTATAAATGAAAACGAACGAAATTTCACCGTTTGTCCGACGTGTTTAATGACAAACTTGTTGACATTTATGTCGTCCGGTCGTGAGATTTTTAGTTTGTTGTAATTAGTTTATGCTTTTGAACGAATCTTAGTACTCGACTGATGATTGTATTTTTGGTTTCGTATTTTGTTAAACAATAATTAATTGTCGTTTAAAATCATCATATTTTAAAATCATCGTATTTTATAATCATCAGTGGCGAATGAAAATTAAAATGTAACAAAACAAGTTGTCATAACTTACGACAACCCGTTTAAGAGATTTCTGATTTATGCAGTAAAGTTATGTTACTTTCAAGAAAGCTAAGTTGCGCGTTAATTATTTTTAATTTTCGAACTTAAAATTTTTGCTCGTTGAAACTTTCATAAAACAGGAATAACAGAAAAGCATTAAATGAAACCAAACACAAGTACACTTAAACGTAAAAGTAAATCGTAATTTGTAATTAGTCATTCGAAAGTACGACCGTCTTGAAACTGGACTTCTGTCGGCGCCATTTTGGTTGCTGGATTAACTATTATTCGTGGCTGATCTAGCGGATGTTTCGAGAATCGAGGTTTCGTGGACCAATCCGGCGCGCTGTAGGATACATTTTGATTTTCCATCGTTTGATTGTTTGACGACGCGTCTAGACGGTCTTTCATCGAGCTTGTTTCTTCAAACGACGAAATTTGCGAATGAATTGATACTCGAAATCCAGAATAATCTTTCGATGGTTTCGATACTGGACCATTTTCCGATGGCGGGTGAGTAGGGGAATGATACGACCTGGATGTCGGTACCGACTGAGATGAAAAGCCTCTGTACGGGTATGGCGACGGGTTTGGATTGCTTTCGGACGAAGCGTCTACTGAAGTTGTAGTTGCTGTCGACGTTGTAGCGATCGAAGTGGTATATGAAGACGCTGTTTGGTTAGGAACATCGAAACATAGCGATGATTTTAATTTTCGGTTTTGTTTGGGCGATAAATTCGAACTTTGATCTGGAGATTGGAACTCACTTTGTCTAACGGATGAGAGTCGTAACGATGAGATGTCTGACTTCTGAGACTTCTCTTGTTTGGTTACAACGTTTCCACAAGGAACTTAAATGAAGAAACAATTCTTGGACAAAATTGAACAATATGTTTGAAAAAACGGATACATTTTGCATACGACGGCGCCTGATTATTATCAGTGACAATCGGTTGAAGTTTTACTGATTCGACTTGGCTGGGAGACATCGTGTGTTGGTCGAGCTGTTGGCGAGTGCTTTTGTTCGTTGCTTCACTTTTAGCTGATTCGTAATACGGTGGATCGTAAACATCTTCTTGTTCGGTTTGTAAATTCTTTGACGGTGTTTTAGGTTTCTCCCTTTTTGCGGGCGTACAGCACATGATAATTGCGACAAACATTGACATGAAACAGAGCAGACTGGCGACGATACTTGTGACGGATAACGGCGAATTAGAGAACAAATGCGAACCATAGCCGGTTTCAAAGACTGACTTTGGATACATTTTTAAATTCTTGACGAAATGGAGTTGAAGACGAAAAAGCAACCGACCGATCGACCGCCCACGACAGAGACAATTTTGTGGTGTGTGCAAATTACACTGTGCACCTGTTGAAAATTTGAATTACGATCAGTTTTAAATCATTTCAAAAATGTCGTTTTGCATCTTAAATAATAAACTTATTACATCCTAAAAAATGATCGAGAAATTAAACTATTAAATTTAACATTGAGACATCATTGTGAATATTTCGGCTTTCAAGCACGATAATTTCAGTCGTCTATTTTAACAAATAGCTGTTATTATTCTTTACCGCTTGAAAAAAGATTGCAGTATTGATCGTTTCGTTCCCAATAACTTCAATAATCATGGAAAAAAGGTTCCAAACAATGTTCTGTTTAGTATTACCATAATAAATCGCTAAATTGAGTTGATGCTTTGTTTCTATTTGTTAAAGATTTTTTAATATTTCTGCTAGTCGCGAAATTCGTTACAGAAGGAAAACGTAAACAACAAGCTATCAACCGGGATTTCATTATTGCACGTTTGACCTTCAAGCCGGTTGAAGAATGTCGCTTGATCGAGTAAAAAGCAAACAGCAAAGCAGTTTCGGCAATGCAAACTTTTGTGAAAAGGAATCGTTAAAGAGATGTTGTAAATTCGCATTTCATTTTTGCCTTCAAATATCTATCTTGCAAACATTTTTCGAAAATGAACTCCAGTGAGTTTTTTGTATTTTTTTCACTAACAGATCTTAATTCTAATTTCGCGACATTAAAATATTACAAAAATGAACCACATTGAATATCTAAACACACAAAATGAATTACAATCATCAATTATTAAAAACATTCAGCAGACAAAAACTACATAAAATAATAAGAAACACCAAAACAAAAACAAGAAAATACATAGTTTGTTCGAGAAAAACGTGGGAAAGCGTGAATGACTAAACTATTTCAATAATTCGTTAAAAGACGTGAAGTAACACGGGAAAACTTTTACAAAACAGAGAAAAAAACGGCAAATTAAAGGAATAAAAATTTAAGTTATAAAAAACGCAGGAAAATCAAAAATAATGATCCAAATACGACGGTCAACGATAATGCTAATGAGGAAGCGGCATTGCAAAAGTCGGCATTCTCGCAAAAATAACCGATTCCTGAAACGGGCTCTTCATTGGCCCACGGTAAAGTGACTTCGGCCAATGTTATTTCTTCACCATTTATAGCACTCACTCTTTTATCGCCTTTGCATCCTTTTGAAACAATCGAATGTTCTGAAATCATAAAATGTGAAGCGTATGGAGGAAATATGGCAAGTTGGAAAGATAATATATTTTACTTGTATCCACTACTTTCATGCACCCGTGCTTGCATTTAACTTCTCCAAGCTCACAGTTGTCTAAATCTCTCCCCAAACAAGTATAACATTCTAAAAAGAAAGGAAATGAACTGAAAATGGCCTGTGCACAATAAATTATGAATCCAACAAAATAAAACTAGACTGGGGACAAATAAACTTCAATGTTAGCCAATGATTCAATGGTCAACCTATTTGCCACGAGCAACGATGAGAAAATAATGTAATTACTTTTATCTTGGGCGCTGGTTTCCCAAATAAAGAATGCCAAAAATAGAAATATAAGGGGAGTAATTTTCATTTCGTTGATTTTATCTAAAATAAACTGAAATAGCTAAAATAATCTGAAATAGGCAAATATTGGAAAGACTGAATAGGCACATAGGCAAATATTGTATAAAACAATATCATTTATACATTTAACTCTAGTGGTTTGATGATATCCGTCCAAATTTGTTAATTATACGAGCGATTTACGGTTGTAATTTGTTGCAATGCCTATAAGCATTTCAAAATAAGCCGATAAATTACAAATAACATAAAAAAAATTGTAATTTCTTTGCTTCTCACCTGAAAATATTAGTAGGCTTTCAGTTGCTTGCTTATTAGAGATGAAAATTGAACGAAAATACACAGACAATTTTCGAAACCACTCGATCGAATAAAAACCAACTCTTTGCTTTGCTATAGCGCACTGATTCTAGCTTTATGCTCTGCACGCCCGTTCCAGTTTTCGTCGTCGTCGTCCCTATAGACACTAGCGGGAGAAATTTTGCTATCTCGTTCAGTTTACAAGCTAAGCAGAGTGAAAATGAGTCCAAGCTTTATTTTTAAGCGGTATAATACGAAATGAAACATGCGAAATAATAATTTGCATTGAGAAGCTATCTATAGCTTATAATTTGTTCATGATTCATAATATGAGGTATAATTCGGCGTGAGAGTTTGTTGTGACATCAAAATCGACGAATATACCTCAAAATTAGATTAAAAAACGATAAATTTCTGTTCCACTCAGTCTGGCAGACTTCCAGTACTGTCGAATGTTTCAATGAAAGAGATACAACGCTAAATGAAGAAAAACGTCAAAGAAAGTTTCATTATTCTGTCGGTTTCAAATCACTCAATCGAAGTACCGGATGAAGCTGTTTCTGCCAAAAATAATTCAATAGTTTTTTAATATGTTGTCAAAACAGAAAAAAATATGTCCCAAACTCATTTCAATCAACTGACAAGAACGTTTTTCAGTTTTTCATTCAATGGAAAAGTGAACACCAAAGTTATGGTTTACAATTGCGATTTAATGATTTGGGGTTCAACCGATTGATTCACCACGAACATGAATATGAATTGCAAATTAAAGTGCGCTACTTTTTGCGTTGCGCTCTGTTTCGAAGAACACAAAATAAACGAATTTAAATTCAGAGAAAATTAACTGTGAATTGTCTTTTGGTTTAAAAAAGTATTTAAAAACAATCAATATTATGTCGTTTCGAGGCGGAGGCGGTCGCGGGGGTGGATTTAGAGGCGGCGGCGGTGGACGAGGCGGAGGTCGCGGTGGAGGTGGATTTCGAGGAGGTGGCCGTGGAGGAGGAAGACCGCCGCAAGATTTCGGACCTCCGGAACAAGTTGTTGGTAAGTTTCCGTTTTCGTAAATACCTGTACACTAATGTACTACCTGTAATATGTTAAAAAATTGCTCATTTTTGTCTTTAAATCTATTCTTAAAAATGTCACGAATTTTCAGAACTTGGTTATTATACGCATCCTTGCGAGAATCAGTTAGTATGTAAATGTACCACGGATAAGGTTCCTTACTTTAACGCGCCCGTTTTTTTGGAAAACAAACAACAAATCGGAAAAATCGACGAGATTTTTGGCACAATTAAGAATCATGTATAAAAACCTTATGCCCATGTTTTAATGTTTTTTTTACATATTTCCACGTTTAATTTTAAGTGTTTCTCAGTTATTTTATCTGAAGATGTTAAAGCCACGTCGTTTAACGCCGAACAAAAGGTGAGAATCTTGTTTCATTTGTTTGCTACCGTAATTATTTAATTCCGTTTTTATTTTTAAGATTTTCATTGACCCTTACAAATTACTGCCATTAGAACGCTTCCTGTCGGCTCCGACGAGAGGCGGCAGAGGCGCTGGCCGAGGTGGACGCGGAGGTTCGGTTGATTCTTCTTTCAACCCAGTTTCATTCTTTCTAAAACCTTATCCTTGTAATTTTTTAGGCGATCGAGGCGGTAGGGGTGGAGGTCGAGGTGGTTTCGGCGATAGGGGAGGTAGAGGCGGCCGAGGCGGATTCAGCGATCGAGGGCGAGGCGGACGAGGTGGATTCGGAGATCGAGGCGGTGGTCGAGGCGGATTCGGCGATCGAGGAGGTAGAGGTGGATACGGAGATCGCGGTGGCGGTCGAGGCGGATTCGGAGACAGAAACGGTGGTGGAAGAGGCGGCGGATTTGGCGATAGAGGTACCAAATTGAAACACAGTTACATCAACTGTAGTGCTGAAGTATTACCGGCGAGCATCCTTGTTGTTTTTTGACTAACGCTTCAATCTTATTTGTTCAACCAGCACATAACCAGCTCATGGTGCTTTTTAATTTTAGGTCGCGGAAGAGGTGGATTCGACCGAGGAGGCGGCGGCGGCGGGTTCAAAAGATTTAATGAAAGTGGCGGCGGAAGTGACTCTGCGCAAAATAAAAAGATGAAATTTGAATAGAATTTCTTCGTTGTTGATTTTTATTTTATTGTTGATTATTATTCTACTTTGAAAAATGTTTTACATTTCTCATCGCTAAGCGACCCAGGTTTGTGTATTGAAAAGCGCAGAAGTAAGGAAATAGAATGGTAAAAGACCCTGGAACAAACTTGAACAATAACACAATCGTTTTTATCATGATGAATTTAAATCTTGTAATGGTCATCTGATGATCGCAATATTAGTTCTGCTTTTGGACGAGCTTCATCCTGACGACGACATGATCTGGTTATGTATTTACTTAAACTCCAAACGAAGATAGTTTCCCTCCAACAAGGTGAGTCGTTGACCTTATCAAATATGCAGTATAAGCTAGAGTAATCACGAAAGCTAAGTCAGTTTCTTGCACAGCCGAAATGGCAGTTAAGTGAAAATTTTTCGGAAGAAATTTGTACGGGTCGAAGATTTTTTAGACTATGCATCTTTAGTTTCACTACTGAAATACTCATCGGAGCAAACAGTTGAAGTTGAACACAAACATCTCAAGAGGCAATGGAAAGTGTAACAGAAGTCACTGCACCGGAAATCGCAATTTTTGCCCTTGTCGGACTGCGTAAATGGTCCGAAGAAAGATGCTTCCTTACGCACTAGCTGTGCCCAAGCGTGAACTTGCTTGCGATATAATGTTTAGAAAGAATGTTTGTTTTTAATTGCGAAATGTTGTTTAGAAAGGGTATACAGGGTTTAACTGACTGCGTCCTTATGCACTGTAAGCACGCGCCAGTAGGCAACTTACTACAGTACTCTACAACTAAAGTGATTGCTTTGGTAAAAGTGATCTAACTATACAGTACATGCAATAAAATCGTAGTATACATTTTGTGCTCCTATAGTCAACTCGAAGAACATATTTTTGGTAACAAGTATTTCGTTTGAGCATGGTGTAAAATCGTAGGTACTGCATTCATTTTATGCTCGTGTAAGTTCGTTCCAACGACATTTGCAGTAGCGAATATTCGTTCGAGTGTTTTCTAATTATAGATACACTCGCTCATCTCGCTTTTTGGACAAAAGAAACAAGGAACAACACCTATTTCGGGCGCGAAGATGAAGACCCTCCTCACCGAATCTAGCTAGCTTCAAAGTGCTCGTTTAAGTATTTCCAAAACAAAAAATGTTGTCTTTTCGCTTTTGTTTGAATTAATCAATGATTACTGCAACTAAAAAAATACAAGCTAAATCAGCTTCTCGTTTTCAGCCTTAGCGACCACCATTTCTTTCTTGAAACGGTTGAAATCAACAGACTTCAACAGAATTAAAGAGATCTATGACGACTACAACCTTTTGAAAACAAAATACATGTTCGAATAACCGAAACCCACCAATTTATAGCGAAAAACAAATTTGATGATGGCTATGAGAAAGTTGGCGACAGATAGTTCAATTAGCAAAACAGGGTGAATTCAAAAAATCTATTCTAATGGTGCTTTTATTATGTGAGTGTTAATTTTTGTATAATTTATTCTTGACTTTGTCTTTCAAACGTAAGATTAAGCAAGCAAACAAATCGACAGGTGGAATGCAAAAGGGCGTAACTGCAGTTTTTGGCAAAACTGACTTATTGGTATTTGCAGAAAGGGCGTAACTGGAGCTACGTAATGGTCAATACGGCGCATCTCTATCATTAATACGGCTTAAGTTACAGTTACGCCCTTTTAGCAGCTCATAACAGAAAAACTTTAATCGCAATTATCTGAAAATTGTTGGTACTGCAGTTACGCCCTTTTGCATTCCACCTGTCGAAATCGAACAATTGAAAAAGACATAAATTGCTGCCCAAGTAAATTCGAGCTTATCTTACAAAAATCAAGTTGAAACAAAAAGTCTGTGCAACAACAAACACTATTTCAAAAATGATCAATTTTTTAATTGCATGCTTCGTAGGGCTTAGAAACTGGGATAAACTTTCGGAAACATATGGCATCGGGAGCTACTTCGATTTGGTGCGTGCAACTTATATACCTACCCATCCATGCCAAATTTGCATCGCATCGAAAGTAGGCGTAGCCGTCTGAGTAGGTCGTCAAATTCATCCCATTACCAGATGATTTATCTAACCATCGAGAAAATCCAGAATCTACAGTTGCAATTTGGTTGTACGATGCATCTATGTTAGTAAGCGAGTCAAATCTAAACGCATCCAAGTTCAACATGTCGATGTCGTTATAGCTGATGTTGACGTGGATTAAATTTGGGAAATCGAACGATTTCGCGGCAAGCATGCTGATAACATTCTTACTCAGATCTAAATATTGAAGCGAGGTGTTTAAAGCTTGACCGTAGATATTAGGAACCTGTATGAAATCGCTGTAATGGATAGACAGATACTGAATCGGATTATTCGCTGTGTATAGGTCAAACACGACAAAATATCTGATGTACAGTAGTGTGCAAAAGTTTATCCCCCCTGCTATTTTTAACATTTTGTGTCATTTGCACTTTTCTGACAAGAATAAAACAATCCTGACAACATTTCTTTACTTTCAAACATTAAACTCACATTTATAAGTCATTTAGTATCTCATTGGATAACCATTAGCATAAATGACAGCAAACGCGCACAGTACTGTACATCGCAACAATTCCATTTGAGTTAATGGTTGAAAAAGATTGTTCTTGAGTGGTAAGTATTGACGGTGTGTACGAACACTATTCCAAGCAAACTGTGGCGTTCGTTAGCGAGGCTAACATATAAAACGAGTTGTCGTGAATGGTCGAAAATTCGCCTCTTACAAATACCGACGTTGTACAACTTTCCCTCTTAATTTCGATTTAAACTCGATTTCGACGATGGAAGTTATGCGGAAAACAAATTCTCTTTACTGGGCGACAAGACAATGGAAATTCCGTTGTATTTGTTATTTTATTATTGTAAATTGGAGACCAGGGCGCGGTCATCTTCAAAAGTCCGACCACATGTAAATTCTGATAACCATTTTATCACAGTTTCATAGGATGTTGCAACAATTACATTGTGCCCTATGCTTCAATTTTATAAAATCTATGACTTTTCGGTCCACAGAAATAAGGTTGCTGATCGGGTACAGTAGGAGGGAAAGTTAGTCTTTAGCGAGGCGCCGCCCTTTACCTGCTAAAGGGCGTCTTCTTCTTGTTTATGTAGGAGCATCAACTGATAAGGATCGAAGTCAAGGCCTTGCGTGGAAAATTCCATTTTCACTCTTCACTCTTCTTTTTTTACAACAAATTCCGCCAACTAAAGTTGAAACTATAATAACTCACAACTAGTCAATAAATTTAGCTTGATAACGGCGGTCTGCAGCAAATATCTGCACTTTTTTCCGATATGGAGATACGCATACCAGCAGGTAGAGCTCGACGAGCTCTATCGTTCTGCAAAAAGGGCGTATCTGTAGCTCCAATTTTGATTTTTGGACAGCTTTTGCAAAAAGCACAATGCGTTATAACCTGTATGCAAGATGTAACTTCAAACCCTTCTACCTCAAAAACATGAAAAAGACAGATACGCCCCTTTCGCTGCAGACCGACGATAAGATAAAAAATTACACTTTCATTTAAAGCTTCCACCAACTTTTAACTTTTAACTTTTAACGGATGATAAAATGTTTCTCACTCAAATCGCCTTTCTCAGCTATTTACTCGTTACATTTTGTTCGGATATTGGCCAAGCTCAATGTCCGTACGACTTTCGAGCTCCGGTTTGCCCATTCAGCAACTACTGCCAGTGTTCGACAGATGCGTCTAACACTTTCAACGTTTATTGTTTGCTCGATACAAGCACCGACTTTCCAACATTTAATTACTACAATGGAATTACGATTTCGTCGATATTCGTTAGAGGTGATTTCCTGACGATTTACGATAACTCATTTTATACTTTAGCCTCAATAACGAATGCCACGGTTTGCTTGGAACAGTATTCGTACAGCGCATCGACCCAACTAACCACTCAAGAAAATTCTTTTTTAACCGTCAACCCAAACGGAATTGTTGCGATGTACATCGGATACTTTGTCGTGTATAACCTATACACAGCGAATAATCCGATTCAGTATCTGTCTATCCATTACGGCGAATTCGGACAGGTTCCTAATATCTATGGTCAAGCTGTAAACACCTCGCTTCAATATTTAGATCTGAGTAAGAATATTATCAAGGAGCTTGCCGAGAAATCGTTCGATTTCCCAAATTTAATCCACGTCAATCTCAGCTATAATGGCATTGAGGTGCTGAATTCGGATGCGTTTAGATTTGACTCGCTGACTAACATCGACGCGTCGTACAACCAAATTGAATCTGTAGATTCTGGATTTTCTCGATGGTTAGATAAATCATCTGGTAATGGGATGAATTTGACGACCTACTTAGATGTCCACTTTCGATGCGATTCAAATTTGGCATGGATGGGTAGATATATAAATTGTACGCACCAAATCGAAGTAACTCCGGCTGCCAACTGTTCCACTTCCGAAAGTTTATCCCAGTTTCTAAGCCCCTATGAAGCGTGCAATTAAAAATGTTTTGAAATGGTATCTGTTTATGCACTGATTTTTTTAATCAATTTGATTTCGTAAGATAAGCTCGAATTTGCTAGGGCAGAATTTTCAGTGTTATTCAATTGTTTGATTTGTTTACAAAGTCAAGAATAAATTATACAAAAATTAAAACTCAGGTAAAAAGCCGCCATTAAAATAGATTTTTTAAATTCATGTTACTTTGCTAAGTGAACTATCGCTGGCCAACTTTCTGTTGCCAAGACATCATCAAATTTGTTTTTCGCACTTAATTGGTACGGTGCGACCAACAAGGAAAAGAACGAAAAGTCTCCCTTTACCCTTGTTTTCGATCATGTATTTTGTTTTCAAATGGCTGTATTCGTCATAGATCTCTCTTCATCAGAAGTCTGTTGATTTCAATCGTTTAAAGAAAGAAATCGTGGTCGCCGAGGCTGAAAACGAAAAGCTGATTTAACTTGTAATCATTAGGTAATCAAAATAAAACTGAAAAGACAACTTTTTTGTTTTGGAAGTACTTAATCGAGCACTTTGAAACAATTACTCTATAGGTGTTTCAGGTTTGACTGTTCAGTGAATTGATAAATGGCCAATAGTCGGATTACATCAATTAAGACGTTGCTATACATTTAGTCGGTCAACATTTCTGCTTGAAAATGAATAGAAAGGGTGGTTTTAGTTCCTTATGAAATTTCCTCAGAAAAATGTCCTTAGAACAAACTCCTCGAACTATCGAGCAAACTCCTAGAACTATACAGGGTGCGTGGTAAGTTCCCGTTTTTAGTTTTTGGTTATAACTTTTTACAAAGTAATTGTATGGGCAAGAA
>JAQGBA010000164.1:0-57211 GCA_034698125.1 Prionchulus punctatus | reverse complement strand
TGTAACGTAATAGTCTTCTTGCTTATATCGTTTCACATTCATTCCAAAAGCTGTTGTGAGGTATTCATCTGTAATGGGTACACTGTCAAAAGCTATTCGAAAAGGATTTGGGAAGCAAAAAGTCGATGATAAAAAATGCAGATGTCAAAAAGTTATACTCATTAGCATCAAAATTTATGACAAAAATTTTATATTGGATCGCGATTACCTGATATTGATTGCGTGATAAATTCATTGCCCGGATTGAAAGTAAAGCTTAGGAAATAATCAGTGAAATGGTTTATAAAGCAATCGCTGCAATTAATCTCGGAACCTTTCCACCAACATTGTTTGACACTGAACTGAAAGTCGAACGATGCAGAAGTAAAAAGGTCGTACGTAGTGGATGACACTTTCATGTTCGTTATCTGCCTTTGAAGTTTCGATGAGTTACTGATATGGCATGATTTCCAGTTCTAAAAGTCTCAATCATGAAACAATAAACCCAAATTTGTCATTCAATTTCTTCCTAAGTAGCTCTTTTGACAGTTTGAATGCTAAAGTGCACTTACTTCATAAAACAAAGTTGCAAATTCTTTTTCACTGTTTGCCAAATAATTTGCTAAACCGTAAAACCCAAATTCCTCGTTTCCAAGAATGCTCTTTTTAAAAATAGGAATCGAAGAGAATGTAATTGCTGGAAATGTTGCATTTTTCTTTTCTTCATACTCAATTGAAACTTTTTTTCCGTATGAGAAATAAGTCTTAACATTTTCCACCGATTGGTAAGTACATAGACAGAGCATAATTAGAACAATTATCTTCCATACGTGTCGAGTAACTTTATCTTTCAAAAATGCATAATGTAATCCATGGGTCGATGTCGTTGTCAAAAATTTGGTGACATTACCTTGAACATTTTGTCGTTTCTTATAACTTTTGTACATTTTTTAATGCAACCGTCCCAATTCGATGAATTTAATTCTTGGCTAAAATTCTTTATGAAACCACTCAGTTATTTTCCTTTTATAAACTAAATTGTTTGTCAAATAACAATTGCACATATAACTTTAATGAAGATTAATGCTATAGGCATTCGAATTTCAGTTCAAAATTTAAGCGCATTAACTTTGTATTGGATAATAATAGTGAATATTCAATATTTCAAAAGTCATTTTTCATAGTTTGATTGCAACACTTATTTTTTGCACCCGAAGAGGCTTTGTAACCAATTGCGGGTTGAAAAAGTTGGATTGCAGAGAATTAGTTCATATTAACCTTAGCTTAGCCTGCTATCCATTGCCAACAATTTTTAATTAAAGACTAAATCCCCCGGCCCCCTCCCCCAACAAAATGTTACTTTACTCGAAATTTTGCAAATATGTATTCTATAATAATTCTATGATCTAAACGTTACTCAAAAACAAAAGTTTTGATTCGCTCTAGCACCAGAAATAAGCTGGCGAGAAGATAAGCAAAGTAATCTCATGCACTGAATAAACCTAAAGTAGCGTCCGAATTTCATTTCAAAATTTAAGTGCATTAACTTTGTATTGGATAAAAATAGTGAATATCCAATATTTCAAAGGTCAATTTTCAAATTTGATCGCAACAATTATTTTTTGCACCCGAATAGGCTTTGTAACCAATTGCGGGTTGAAAAAGTTGAATTGCAGAGAATTTTTTCATATTAACATTAGCTTAGAATTTTATATATAGAATTTGATATATTCTCTATAAGATGATATAAAACTGTTCACAATCTCTTGTCACACTGACAATGTAATAGATGTGAATAAACTTTGAGAAATTGACTTTGAAGTTTTAACTTTACTAATAGAAAATTCATATAAATTCATCTTCACTAGTTTGCAAGTTAACTAATGATGACAAATTCTTATTACAAATGAAGATGAATTTGTTTTAACTTCAAATCATCGAGCAGTTTGTTGACTAAAAAACCAATGAATATCTATTGTATCTATTGTACGCCGAAAGCATCTCATCAACATACATCAAAATGGCATTGATAAATGTTCATCATTTATGGATATAATGCATTTATTAAATGCATTTGTTTGACAACAATCATTCACTTAGTTTAATTTTCTGGAAGAAAATACGACATTTGTTTCAACCGCTCAGTTGAAGCCATCTGAATTTTCTTCTTCATTTCTTCCAACTTAAATTGCTTCAAAAAAACAACATGTTAGTAATTTTAGCAAAGTAAAGGACCTCGGAAATGAACGTTTACCATTCATCAATTGCGGTATACTTTCTACATGTGCTGCTACTGCTTGCCAGCTTCGTAACGCATCAAAGTAAGGAAATTGACAAATGTACCATAATCAATTTAGTTGCAATAGGAAAATAAAGATAATAGGAATAAAAATAAATAAAAACATCCTATCAACTCGCTCCGCTTTTATCATTTATGCGTTATGTGCACAAAGTTAAGCCAAATATTCTTTCTTTTTATAGCATTCAAGAGGGAAAAGTCTATGTGTTTATAAACAATAAGAATGAATGCTATCTTAATGGCGATGAAAGTTTAACCACCCCTGTGATTACATATGGGTTCTTCGAGGACAATTTTTTGTATGTCAAAAAAGTAGCCAGAATAAACCTCAGTTACATGAGCCTGAGCATGTTGAATAACTCGGTTTTTGATTCAACTGGAAACACAGTCACACTTCAATTGCCAACGTGCGATGATTGAATTTTGTCGAATGTCCAAGCAAAACGTGTTATATATTTGCAATTAGGGAAAGCTTACCAAATATAAGCTTAATTGTAAGAAGTATCATAAGCACATGGGACGTTTAAACAACGACTCCGATCGCTTATGCTTTTTCTTTTGTGATACGGCTGTTGAATTGGTCACGAAATCGGGTTTAGAGGAACTGCGTCATAGATTCGTTAATCTCATCGATCATTGGAAGAAATTTTTTGTAGACCTACAAACGACCAACAGTTACATAAAAACAAAATTTGATGCTGAATTTCTTCGAAAATATGACACATTGTATTACGAAAAGTAATTTTTGTTTGTTTGTTGTGCTGCATTCAACAATGATGAATAAACTTTGATGATATGATTACTATGTATTTTATTCCAAATTGAGCCGGTGTTACCCAGATTCTGCTCTCCAGGCAATTCCAATTAGGACTAGGACTTTTACGACTTTTACTAGGACTAGGACTTGTACGTTTTTACAAAACATTTGCTTAATAGCGCGAAAAAGGCGAAAATATCACAAAAATTAAAAACTAAAAAATTTTTTTTGGACTAATTAGGGCCTATGGGGAAAAACGTATATTACCACGAGTATCAGTAGGCTAGTAGCTCTTGATTAAGCTATGACTTGGTTCATTTGCCGCGGGGCACCCAAAAGGGTTCCCTCGTCAGTTTAATGTTACTTACTGGCTTCATACTTACTTACACGAAGTGTATCCTGCTTTAAATGAATGTTATTTGTTTATGAACTTGTTACATACATGTTTTAAATTATATATGTGGAAGTCTATATCGAAAATATTTCAACATTTTCATGTTTTTTTGTCTTCAGAGTGTAAGTTCGATATAGATAAAGCTGTGATAAAAAAATTAACGATTGGATTTTGATTAATAGACATGAAGGATTTTTTGACTCTGTATAACTGCATCCAATATCAATTTACTTGATCCGTTATAGGCTCCTAAAAAAACTTTGCGGAATAACAAAAAAGGGGACAAATTTTTCGTTCTCAATTTTCAAAGTCAAATTTAAGATATTTTTAGTATTTATATAATAATCTGAATGCTTTTATTTTATTCCTTAAATCTCGCTAAGAATTATGATTGCTAATTTGTCATGATTCATTACTTATGTACCCGAAAAATCAAAAAGGGTCGTTAAAAATAGCATTGCAGAATAACAGTTTTTAACAAAAAATAAATTATCAAAAGTTATTTTTATACAAAAGAATGTAACTTTCGTCCAATATAAAATAAATAGCCCTGGCTCTTATTAAAATAAATACATTAGGAAACCAGTGAGAAAACAACAGCAGTGAGAGCAAAAAGCATATGACAAACTACAGTGTCTGAAGTAGTAAGAGCAAAATGTCGACGGAAACTACAGTGCCTGAAGCAGTGAGAACAAAGAGTAAATGATAATTATTGTCAGAATCAGTGAGAAACAATGAAAAAAAAGATGGACATGGGGAGAGTTGAACCTGTATGCATGATATGATTGCATTGCAAACCCACCGCCGATCCACTCAGCTACATATAATAAACGCAATAGTCCAACAGTGGTTCTTATATTGTATGAAGGGTATTGACAGGCAATTGCTGACCAACGGCTGACCATCGGCCGCCAAATTTGTTACCACTACTCGTCCCTATCAGAGAGCTCTACATCGCCATCGGTCGCTTTTTATTTAGCCTGAGGCCGTCAGAAATGTTCCCTCGTCAGTCCCACACTCCTGGATCCTCAAATGCCTAAAAATGTATAAGATCAACAGTAACATCAGGAAGTTCATCAAAAGTTCAATAAAACACTGGGAAACTGATCTGACTCTACAAAGAAAGAACATAGGGAGCGCAAAAATTCAGAGTGGACTATATCAAGGGGACACAATCTCACCCCTCCTCTTCTGCCTAGCAATGAATCCCCTGAGCCATCTCCTGAGGGAATCACAACTAGGGTACAAGACCAAGACGGGGCACCTAATCAATCACCTCCTATACATGGACGACCTTAAACTGTATAGGAAGAGTGAAAGAGAACTCGATAGCCTAGTCCAAACTGTCAGATTCTTCTCGGAAGACATCAACGTGACATTCAGATTAGGAAAAAATGCGCTAAGATAGTACGTAAGAGGGGAAAGCTATCAACACCAACTGAGGAAATCATAGTCCCCGAAGGAACATCAAGAACCTGGAAATTGGAGATGCATACAAATACCTAGGGATCGAAGAGAATGCTGATCTCGACTATTCCAGGATGAAAGAAAAAATTAAGAAAGAATACCTGAAAAGGGTCAGAAAGTTACTATCAACTAAGCTCTACTCGTGAAGTAAGATCAGAGCCATCAACACCTATGCTGTGCCTGTGGTCAGATACTCAGCTGGAATTGTTGAATGGACAAAAATTGAGCAGCAAAACCTGGATCGCAAGACCAGAAAGCTACTCACCCCGAATGGAGCCCTCCACCCAAGATCTGATGTAGACCGCCTGTACATCCCCAGAGGTGAGAGTGGAAGAGGTCTAACAAGCATCGAAGACATGATGGAACAAGAGAAACTGACCCTTCGAGACTACATTGAATGTAAGAAGGATAAACTTATAGAAGCTGTTCAACAGAGTGGAGAACATAAACGAAAAATGGCCATGGAAGCCACAGCCACTGAATACAAGAAAGTTAAACATCAAGAAAGGTATAATGGCTGGAAGGAGAAAACACTACATGGACACTTCCTCCGATCCCTTCCCCAAGAGGCTGACTCAGTACAGACATTCACTGTCTCACTAAAGGCTCACTAAAGGGAACCTAAACCCATCCACTGAAGCTATACTGGTAGCGGCGCAATACTAGGCTCTCAACAACAAGGCCCATGCGAAGCACATGTTGAAAAGCACAAGCGATGGGCAGTGTAGACTATGCGGCCAACATGAAGAAACTGTGTCACACCTAGTAGCAGGATGCTCGATTCTGGCAAGTGCAAAATACAAGGAAAGACACAATGAAGTCGCAAAGATAGTACACTGGTCCCTATGTAAGAAGTACAACATTGAGACAATCCAGCAATGGTGGAAACACCAGCCGGAAGCTGTAACAGAAAATGATGAAGTAAAAATCCTGTGGGACTTCAGCATCAGGACCGACAATAAGATCCAAGCCAACAAACCAGATCTGGTAGTTGTGGATAGAGCGAACAAGACCTTGCTCATAATTGATATCGCCTGCCCCCTGGATATCAACGTAGGAAAGAAAGAACAAGAAAAGATCCTCAAATACCAAGAACTGAAGACTGAGCTTCAACACCTCTGGAAACTTAAGGGCAATGTTGTACCAGTGGTAATAGGCGCTCTCGGAGCAGTTACGAAAAGCCATAGTAAGTATGTACAATCCATACACGATACCATCAGGACAGAAGATCTCCAGAAAGTGACCCTGCTAGGAATGTCAAAAATTCTAAGAGAAGTACTATCCCTCCTGACTCTAGGTAAGAGTCCAAGGAATAGTGTAAAATACCAGCCATCTAGATACAGGCTGTGGGAGTCCATAGGACCAAAATTTTAAATATATGCAATATGCATATGCAAACTTTTTGAGCAAATATATGCATATGCAATCGATTTCCAATATTTGCCAACTGTAGTGGGAATCGAACCCATCTGGTCTTGAGTCAGGAGTTTATTACTACTGGCCCATTTTGTCCCTCAAATTAAAGTTTTTAATTCAAATTATTGTCTCAATTGGAATGTTAGAAATGCTTATGTAAACACGGCAACTTGCACACTACTTGTTAATAGACAATTCAGCAATAAACGCATCACTGTCTGCTAAATGAAATCATTCTAAATTTGTGTTGAGTATTCAAAGCTTTTTTCTGAAAAAAATGTGCCATCGTCGGCGAGTTAATTTTGAAAAAGGAGTTGAATATGATGAATATCGTGCGAGAAATAATTTGACAGTCAGAAAATCGCAAAGGTTGAGCCAATGTCGAGAAATCAAAGCCCAAGTTGACTTACAAAGGTTGCAAAAAGATAACTTAGATTTAAAGCTCAAAATTTCTATCTTGAAAAAAGAATTGGTCTTCATCAAAAATATGATCAAAGGTGGTAAATGACTTCCTGAGCTAGGGTCAAAGCCGAAGATAGGGAACAAACGCTAAAGACTTTGATTATTTCTACAGCTGCAAAACTTGCAGAATAATATACAAAACGAAAGAAAAGGCTCAACTTTGCTATCTGCCTGACGTCGATCAAGTATTACCTCAAGATCGCGTCTACATTAAACATGGCGGATTTCATTGCAAGTGCTGCGATTTAAACTTTTAATTTAAATTTCACGAAAATGTCGCATGGGCAGTTAAACGTTGTATGCACTGTTGTAACTTTCCTTGTCACAGATTTCTTGATGAAAATTAGACCGAAAAAATATTCTAAAATTTTGAGCACTTCGTTTGTCAGTAAACATTCTTGTACAAATTTATGTATGCAAAGTAAAAAAATTTTTATTTCATATAAAATAGCAAAACTTCAGAAATTAATTCAGCAATGTGTCCAGCTGAACATTGTAATCAATTGCCATTTGTAAGACTATAGCAATACCCAATTTCTCCTTGATGTTGTTGTCATATTCCATCTTGGTCAACCAACCGATTATTACTCTAAATTTGTAGACTGACTCGAATGCTAATTTATCATGAAACAAAATTTGCTAATTCCGCAACATCTTCTTCTTTATTTTTTAGTTTGAAAGTTGCTGCTAAGCAAGCGAATTTCTGACAGGCCATGGTTGTTGAGGTCCAGCAGTTGAATGACATGCAATAACTAAATTTGATTGCAAACTAGGTAACATTGCGCAAGTTGTTTCTGAAACTTTCCTTTTTGAAAAAACTGCTTGTAAGCACAATTCATCAAAAGTTGGAATTTTTCCGTTTGCAATCAAATTTGGTTATTGCTCAATGACCATTAAATTTTAAAAATTGAAAGTTATTGCTTGTAAACATGCTTGTTTCAAATTCAAGGTTTGTCGACCATTGCTGTTTTTTAAGAATTTATTTGAACAGATGGACGGATTACAAGAAATTAATCTTGGACGATAATTTGTAAGTGCTTCTGCAATCATTGAGTGTCTAATTTGTGCAAATTTTAAATCTCATTATAGGTGGGTTGTAGTGGTACATACAAACGATCGGCCCATAGTCAGTTTTCGAGATTACAAGTCCAACATCAAGGTCGATTTAGCACTCGAACAGTACATGGATTCATACACCAAGACAGTCGAGACTTCATTCACCAAACTGATCGACAAAGCGTTAAAAGTCCCTTCGACTACAGTCACCACAAAAACTGTGGCTTTAGGCGGCAGTAAATTCACCTCTGTACGATTCCCCCTTCTCACCATCGATTGCCATTTCTGCGAGTGTTGACAATTTTATAACGATGTGTGAAGTTGACTAGACATCAACTCGATACATGGCGAGCAAATCGAGAAATCATCGCCAGCGATTTATGGGTGACGCACACTCCGGATATATCGCAATGGTAAATGGACAAAGAAACGAAAATCGAATTGGGTAGCGATTATATCGAATCGTCGTCTCGCAATACATGAGCCGGTCAACAGTCACGATTTGCAAGTATGTAACAAAAAGCTGATGGACGCCATAATGAAAAATTTTATCTGTTCGTCGCGTTTTCGTTGGAGCATTTCGAACAGTTTATTAACGTTATTCAACATCGAACCAAGTTTGGCTTCATGCAATGCGACCACAAGCTCGGATCAAATTTTCAAATTACCCTAAGCTGTCAAGAAACGTGCTGTAGTCGATGTCACGCGGGTGTGTTGATAACACTGTTATCGATCGACATTGAATTCCATGGCCGCATCGAATCGAAATGAACGAAATGTCAGTTTCCGTTTCCAAAAGTTTTTGAAATTCGACAAGCTGTCATCGAACAGTTGCCTGTATATAAACCATTGAAGCTTGTTCAACACGACAGTGTCAATTGTCCGTAAGTTAAATGTTAGCTCTATGTATTATTTAAGAGTTAGAGTTAGAGTTATTTTGCTGGGAAAGTCAACTTAACACAGGCTAATTTTCAGTGACGCCCATGAAGAAAACAAAACAACAAAATAAAATGTCAAATAATAACAAAATGCGATAAGATATTCAGAAATCAGCAAGATAAAAATAGCGATAACATGTACATTTAAATTCACGTAATGATTTAGCTTGCTTGATAAAAACTGGAATATTTTCCCAGGCACCAACGCCACGATAAGCAACAGAATTAATAAAATAATAATGAAAGCCAGTGGAATTTGGACGATGAAAATCGTCTTTGTTGGCATACCGGGTTCTACCATCATTTTTGATGAAGAAAGTGCAGTAGTAGGCTAGTGACTATAACTGTCCAGCGACTCTAGTTGTCCAGCGGCTATGTTTTCCAATAACTACAGTTAGCCCTTGGCAATAGTTGTCCAGTGGCTATAGTTTGTTCAATGGCTTTGTATTTAGAACAGTGGCTTCAAACTGTGAAACTTGAAACTTGTTGTATTCTTATTAGAAGCGTATATTATTGTTGTTCAAATATTATTATTCGTATATTATTGTTGTGTTGGTGTTTATTGTTGTGTTTCTACAAAATCAACTGTAAAACTCAAAAATGTTTTCCTGTTTTCTGATTCATTGAATAACCGTACTTTTTTTCAAGCCAAAAAAATTTTCTCACGAAAGTTAAGTGAAACATGCTCCAGATAATAACTATAGAGCTTGTCCAGGGAGACCATAGTTTTCGAAGACTGTCGGACTGTATTTTTCGAAAAGTTTCCGAGGACTTTCGTCGTCCACTAACTATAAGGAATGTCGCTGGAAGTATCAGACAAATGTTTTCATCTTCCAATTAGCAGCGGAAAGCTATTACTCATAGTATGCCAATTAAAACGATTTTCATCGTCCAAATTCCACTGGCTTTCATTCTTATTTTATTAACTCTGTTGCTTATCGTGGCGTTGTTGCCTGGGAAAATATTCCAGTTTTTATCAAGTAAGCTAAATCATGTGTCGATTTTCTGCAGGATCATCATGATTTTTAATTTTATTGATGGTCGGATGAACGTGAGTTACGAACATTTGCGTAAGGCTGATTATAAATTAGTATTTGCAATTACATAAATTTTATGCAGTTCGGTTATTAAAAAGTTTGCTGAGAAAGTATGACAAACTCTCCTCATTCAATGAAAAAGTTGCGAACAAAAATTCTGAATCCACCAAAACGAATAATGAATAAAATTACATGTATAAACACAAAATAAACACACCGATCAGAAAAAAAAAGTACATAAGCCTATGTGTCGGATGTCGCGGCGAAATTGCGTTCTACTTTAGAGTACTGTACTTTTGCAGATGGCTGAGTTAAATTGCGACTCGGATGGCGAATTGTACAGGGTGAAAACGAATTTCACTATGGAACAACTGGAAGATTACTGCAGACAGTACAACATCCGGGAGCCGATGTGCCACCGGCTAAAGCTGACCGTCGACTATACCCACGTGCTTTTCGGTACCATCGGTATACCGTGCTACATCCTCATGCTGCTGATCTATCGTACGAAGCAATTTCAGTCAGTCAGCTTCATGTACCACCGAGCCATGGTTTATATGGAACTAGCGCACATGGTGGTCATGATTCAGGTAAAAAAAAGTCTTATCGAGTCTTAAAATGGTAAAAATTATACGGTTAACGAGCTAATTCCCCTTATAGTCCGGTCTGTTTATGTCGCAAGGTTTCTCCGACGGCACGTTCACGTACGTACTTTATCGAACCCTGCTTTGCGAATTTTGGATCATCGGCGACGCGGTAAAATTAAGCGCCGCGTTGATCACGACGTTTTTATCGTTCGAAAGAGTCGTCGCAATTTGGCACATCCAAACGTTCGAACGGATTAATCGACGCTCCGTGGCCAGAATCGTTATCGCTGTATCCGTCGCATTCGGAATTCTTCATTTCAGCCCCGTCATATCGGGAACTATAGTTCGACAGGAAAATACCAACGAGACCCTGTTCGTGGTTCGCGACAGTCCGGTAGGGGGTAAGGTCAACGACGCTTGCTGGGTGATCATATACGCGCTCAAAATTGGAACGAGCCTGACGATCATGATCTTCTGCGTCATCATCATAGTCGGATTGGTGTTGAAGTCGAAAAAAGCGCAGGCCATGTCGACTACGGCCAAGGACAAGTGGATCGAATGCAAGCGCCTGTGCTTCATGCAAATGGTGCTGGCGGTGTTGTGCATGATCGATCACAGCGTGTGGGTCGGTAGCAAGTTTTTAAAGTACGACACAGTCAACTTCACCGGTGTGGACGCCGTGATACAGTTGGACTACGATACCGCCATATTAGCGTTGTACAATAAGTTCATGTTTCACGTGACTTGGGTCGTCGAATCCGTGTCCGGCGAAATTGACCACTCATGCCGATTTTTTATCTACTTGTGTTGTGTGAAAAGTTTTCGCGACGCTTATTTCGTTCTGATTAGCGCTAAAAGCGATAAGGTATCACCAGGCGCCGGATCAACATTCGTACGAGCGACTAATGTTCCTGCTGAAAGTTCTACCGTGACGAATGTCACTCTTATGTGAGTCGAGGGTAGTTCATTGTTAATGATGACTTTATACTTCTGAATTATGACTGCATTTTTCGCGTGTTAAAACTATGAATATCAGAGTGAAAAATGTGAATGCGTCGATAGGTGTTTGGAGAATTAAATTATGCATTCGTTTAATTTGTTCGTAATCGACTGCATAAAATTTATGTAACAGTAAAAACTAATCAGATATTGATATAATCAGGATTACGAAAATGTTTGTAACTCACGTTCAAACTGTCTAACTTTCAAGTACATACCAAAACCCTGAATTCGGTAGTCTCAATAGGTTGCAATAAATTACGTTCATACTTGTAGACAAAGCAAGCGATGTGGTAATCGATCAGTTTCTTGTAAGGAAGTCAGTTTAGATAATTTAAATAGTTGATGCGATTATTGAAAAAATATGACAAGCAGATGCACAGATGATTGATTTGAGTAGAAAACTTAACGGTGAACTTCAGTCTGAGTAACTATATAACACGCCACTGCATTAAAAGTTAATTTTATTACATTTAATTTGAAATATTAAATTATGAATGCAATATAACTATTGTATCATTTTTCTAAATGTAAAATTCAGCCTCAGTTCAGTGACTCTTTTCCTTTTGGGCAATGAGTGGTACCAATAGCGATTAGTCAGCGGGCGCATGACTAGCAAACTACCATCAATGCTAGCTTTATCGGCTCTGGTGAATCCAAGAAGCCTTTCTTTCGTCTTTGGTGCTGGATGAAAAAATCTCTGGTCGCGCCTAGATCTTTCTCATCATCGCGATGTTCGCCAATATGGGGTGATTGCCATACAGTATAAGAGTTGATGAGAACGAAATTGAATTCGCAGCCGCACGCGGCACTGATGCAGTTTCATAAGATTTCCAGAACGGGATTTCCAGAACGGTTGTTTGGCTTCAATTGGGTTGCCCAAAAACTTGTACTTTATACCAGCATCGCCGTAAGCAACTTGCCGTCGAGGGATGGCAACCCATTTGTTGAAGATGCGAATTTTCGCTGCATGTGTTGTACCCAAGCGTGTCTCAACAATACTCTAGCCAACTATCGGCAAGTTTTTGCAATAAGAAGTTTGGACTATAAGACAGGTGTAGTTGTTGGCCCTAGATTTCGTCGAACGTACAACTGACTGAATTAAGCCACGATAAAAAGGACTGTAATTTTTCTTCGACAGACATCGTACTTCGACCGATTGCCATGGATTACAACAATGACACCTGTTTGAAAATGAAAAATAGATATTGCTGACTATCATAGGGCCCAACCAGACAGACAGCTAAAACTATAAACAGAAAATATTGGTCATTCACATTGCATCATCTCTGACGATTCGGTCGTGTCTCTTGTTCAGTCAGAAATGGTTAAACAGATGGCAGAGAATAAGAAACGCTCCGCAAAGTATACCTGAACAAGGTGCTTTCAAACCTTGAAACTATGGATCTGCCCAAAGTGGTGAAACAAAAACATGTTGCAAAGAAGTTTCACAAATTGAGGCGCAAGATACTTTAAAGAAAGAACCGAAGAAACGGCTTCGCGCAGTTACAAAGTCCAGTGGTCCTACCGAGTAGTCGTGTCATGAGCAACTATCTTCAATCGAGTCATCGTTTGACTATATTAAACAAGGCCGAACAAGTAGCCTGATCATATTTTACGTCGTGTACATGTACATGTATAGTTGGTGAAAACTTGGCAGTATCGTTTCCTTTTGTTAGTAAGGATAATGCATTTGATCCAAATTTGTATGTATCTTGCGAGTTGTGGGCGAAGAAGTTGAACAGATTGGTCAGCAAGCATATTGCTTTATTGTTCACTAGTATAATAATGGTAGAGCCAAATAAAAAGTTGTATTAGTTTATTGTGAACACATATTCTTTAGCCACACATTTTTACAAACTGGGTAAAACATAGAAAGAGCATTAAGCTTCTTCTTCATCGGCTTTAACTTTTCTGCGTCGCCAATGCATACACTGGTTTATATGCTTGTAACAGTAAAATTTTACTTCATCCGTGGCAAAGTCTCTACGCTTGGAACAATAGAAATTTATGCCGTGACGATCACTGTAATGAATCTTCAAATCGCCGACGCTTTGATTCCATTTATCGCATTTTGAACAGCAATATAGGCAGGCTTCTTGAGTCGAATGTAGATTCGAATAGTTTTTCGTAAATTCGCCACAGTATACTCACATCGACATTGCTTGAGCCATTCTTAAAACCAACCTCACTAAAGGACAATCTGACGATGCAACTGATTCGCGGAAGCAAAAATTTGTTATAAGCAGCTTAAATGAACACACTAGTTTACTGTATAAACAGTATACTTTACACTGTACTCATATTCAAACTTGGGGGAGATTGTCCTCTTCACTTTCTGAACTAGCCGTCCACTCGTCAACAGTTTCCCACTCATTGTCACTCACATTGAAAGAACAACACACAGCAAAATGACTGGTAAAGCCAACCCTCGCTTTGTTGTTTACAAGAAATAACTTTCGTTTCCAATTACTAAAATTCAATGGTCATTGAGCAATTCCAAATAGCTTACAAACAATTTTTGAAAAAACAAATTGCACAATTGGTCCAGATTGCGTGACATCTGCTTATGCTTAAACACTGTTTATGCTTTTCATTGCAGTCCAGAGTATTTTTGTACGATCAACAGTGACCAACGCCTTTGCCTTTGACGTGAGACTCTACAAAAAAACTGACCAAAACTACCATCTATCATGCTATGGCTGATGATCTGAGCGACTAAACACATCCAATGATGACTCGCATCCTCATGCGCTTACGTGTAAGACTTGAAAAAAAGTGAAAGAAAATAAATTAAAGGAACCAAATTGGGAACCAAAATTCCGAAAACCCGAATTAGAAACGACTCAAATGGTACTAGATCAGTGAGCCGAGTCCAATGTACCTTAAGGTACGTGGAAAAAATCCCATTTCACGCGTACACTGTGCCATGAGGACAATTGAGTGTACGGACGTAATGTGACGCAAGACTGCCCCGCAGTCGCAGGTGGAGACCACCTGGACGACAGCTAGGTTAACCTACTAGACAGCGACTAGCGCCTATGAGGATCAAAAGTTCCTCTAGCCTCACACTAGATGTTCACTAGGTGTCCTCGATGTCCAGAGCTGTGCTCAACAGACTGCGCAGGGAGCCTAACCACTATGCAGCCCTGCTCAACCTATTCAATCAAAGCCAACAGGTTAGACTGCCTAAGCTGAACTCAAGAGACAATAGTGGTCGGTGACTTCTCCACTTGTCACATGCGCCCATCGGGAAAGTGTGCTACAGACAAGCGATCCTAAAGAGCCATCGTCCAATAGAGTTACATTTTATAGTTATCACTATGGTCGAGGAGGGGATGTGCACGAGTCAACCTTCCCAGACCACCAACAAGCATGAAGCCTGTCTGATTAGTCATACAAGGGTTGCCTCCCTAAGGTACTAACAAAGGTAGTACACAAATCATAATCGTCGGAGGACTCTCGATTGTCCCCTTGAAGGTTCGTTGGAATGGTCCAGATGCGGCTAGCGTCAGACTGCAAGTATTGTGGTTTCGGATTCTACATTCGTGGAAAAGTACAAGTAAAGGGGCAGGGCACCAAGTTAAATTAAAGTCAACAAGTTGAAATCATAATATGAGCAAGCATGTAGGTACAAATATTTTACAGGGATGACAAGCTTGCACAAATTAATGATAAGACAGAGTGGGTACCTTTTCTACATTGTAAGTGAATGTTGCATGAAGAATTGATGCTTATCAACTATTGTGTCAACATTAACAAAGCTAAGTTATTTTTTACTTTCAACAATGTCTTTGTCTGAGTTTATAACTTTAAACTTGAGCAGGTTGAAATGAAAGAAGACTTTCACAAAGTTTTACAAAATTTGCTTCAAATATTTTCACAATCAAAAGCTGATCTAGATATTATCCAGACGAAACTACAAGCGAAAAATATCTTTGATCAAGACGAATGCGATTTGATTCAAAATGAAAAAACTACAACAGCAAAATTTATCGTAATTTAAATGTCACTCTAGCTACAGTTCATTTTATACCAAATTTAATTTTTGTAGGTGCTGTTCACACAATTGAAACGAAAGACTGAACATGTATTGAAAGATTTACAAGAAATTTGCGTTGAATCGAATTGGATCAATCTTTACGAATCGATTCGAAAAACCCTGACGGACAATGGCGATAGCCATTTATTGTTGACAGCCGATGAGTACCGATTCTGTCGAGAGATATGTAAGTATATTACAAAATTCATGTCTTTGCGGACAATATAAATTCAAACTATATTTGTAGACCAGAATCACACACTAAAAGCACTGACGAATCCAATACGCTTTGATGTTCAAGATCCAACTGTGATGTTTGTTGGCAGAATGATGCAACTACAAGCGTTACACAAACTGATGCAACGAAGCGGTAGTACAGTTGGACTGGATGCAAACAAAGTTGTAATCGCTGAAAGAAGTACAGCAGTAACAGGATTGGGGGGCATCGGTAAAAGTCAGCTTGCATTAAAATACATTCAAGTCTATGGCGAACAGTATGACAACAACATCATATGGATTAATGCCGAATCTGAACGAACACTGTCGGATTCGTTTCAAAGGCTGGCTCAAGAGTTAAATGTAGATTCAAAAAATCTCGATGGCGCGCTTAAAGAAACTAGCATCATCGCCAAAGATGTATACAGGAAGTTTGTGAATATGAAATGTCTTTTCGTATTTGATGGCGCTGATAAGCCATTAAATAAGAATTTCTATCTGAGCGGCCAGCAAAACAATATACACATCCTGATAACTTCCAGAGATCAAAATTGGGGCCTGATTGAAGTGTTCTGGTTGGACAATTTTACACCTGAGGAAGCGATCGAGTTCATCAAAAACATGTTAAATATTGATGATAAAGATAACCAAGCAGAGGATGTTGCTAAATTAGCTGAACTTTTGCACATTTTTCCTTTGGCACTTATGCAAGCAACAGCCTACATAAAAGAAACGAATAGAAAGCTTAACCATATTGGCAAATCTTTCGCCATCATAGATTATATAGCAATTTTCAGTGAAAAAAAAGAAAAATTGCTAAAGTGTAACTTTTTCACTGATTTCGAAAATAAGTCGACGCAAATAATGTTTACTGTCTGGTCGATAACTCTTCATGAAATTGAAAAAGCGGCAAATGGGCACCTGGCATTATCTATTTTAAATACAACTTCATACTTCGCAAGTGAAAATATCGACACATCGATCTTCCTAGAAATGACTGATGAATCAGAAGTAGCAGACGCACTGGAAAAACTGGAACAATATTCCATAGTGAACACAGAAAGAAACATTTTAAACATCCATCCGTTGATTCAAGAAGTAACTAGACTAAATTTAAAACAACAAAAAACTGAAGAAGATATTTTCATGACAGTTTGTCAATTAGTCGTTAACAATTTTCAATCCATGAAATCGTCATCGAACGACTATAACAAGCAAAGACAACTGTTGCTACATACAGAATCGCTTTTAGAAAATATAAAAACCTGGCTGCAAGTGAATACTCGAAAACGAAAACAAATGGAACAAGTAATTGTGAATCCACTCTTATGCGAAATGGTTGACGTCTATTCTGGCACTGGCGATGGAAAACAATTAAAGATGGTCCTTGAATATCGTTTATCAATTGAATGTGAACAGTTCGGGAATGAAAGCAAAGAAGCAGCACGAACATTAGAAAATTTAGGCATGGCTTATGGTAGATTAGGCGACCCTGAAAGACAAAAACAGCTGTTGGAGAGAGCAGTGAAAATAGCAGAAAAACATTATGGACCTGATCACTATGAAATTGCGAGAACATTGGCAAATTTAAACTACGCTTATGGCGATTTAGGCGATCCTGCAAAACAAAAACAGCTGATGGAAAGAGCACTGCAAATAGAAGAAAAGCATTATGGACTCAATCACCATGAAGTTGCTGGAACATTGTCAAATTTAGGCAGCGCTTATGGCGATTTAGGCGACCCTGCAAAACAAAAACAGCTGGTGGAGAGAGCACTGGAAATACAAGAAAAACATTATGGGCCTGATCACCATGAAGTTGCGAGAACATTGGCAAATTTAGGCAATGCTTACGGCAATTTAGGTGACCCTGAAAAACGAAAACAACTGTTAACGAGAGCACTAGAAATAGAACAAAAACATTATGGACATGATCACTATGAAGTTGTGAGAATATTGGCAAATTTAGGCAGCGCTTATGGCGATTTAGGCGACCCGGCAAAACAAAAACAGCTGGTGGAGACAGCACTGGAAATACAAGAAACACATTATGGGCCTGATCACTATGAAGTTGCGAGAACATTGGCAAATTTAAGCAATGCTTATGGCAATTTAGGTGACCCTGAAAAACAAAAAGAAGTGTTGGTGAGAGCATTGAAAATACAAGAAAAACGTTATGGATTTGATCATTATGAAGTTGCTAAAACATTGGCAAATTTAGGCAGGGCTTATAGCCGATTAGGCGACCCTGCAAAACAAAAAAAGCTGGTGGAGAGAGCATTGGAAATAGCAGAAAAACATTATGGACCTGATCACTATGAAGTTGCGAGAATATTGACAAACCTAAGCTGCGCTTACATTGATTTAGGCGACCTTGAAAAACCAAAACAACTATTGGAGAGAGCCCTGAAAATATCAGAAAAACATTACGGACATGATCACTATGAAGTTGCTAAAATATTGGCAAATTTAGGCTGCGCTTATGGTGATTTAGGTGAGCCTGAAAAAGAAAAACAACTGTCGGAGAGAGCACTGGAATTAACAGAAAAACATTACGGACCTGATCACTATGAAGTTGCAAGAATACTGGCAAACTTAAGCTACACTTACGGCGATTTAGGCGACCTTGAAAAACAAAAACAGCTATTGGAAAGAGCACTGGAAATAAAAGAAAAACATTATGGACCTGATCACTATGAAGTTGCAAGGACATTGGGAAAATTAGGCAGCGCTTATGGTGGATTGGGTGACCTTGCAAAACAAAAAGAGCTGTTGGAAAGAGCACTGAAAATAGAAATAAAACATTATGGACCTGATCACTATGATGTTGCGAGAACTATGGTAAACTTAAGCAACTCTTATTGCAGTTTAGGCGACCATGACAAACAAAAACAGCTGTTGGAAAGAGCGCTGGAAATAGAAGAAATACATTATGGACCTGATCACGTTCAAGTTGCAATAACATTGGCAAATTTAGGCAATACTTATGGTGATTTAGGCGAGCCTGAAAAACAAAAACAGTTTTTGGAGAGAGCTCTGGAAATAAAAGAAAAACATTATGGACCTGATCACTTTGAAGTTGCGAGAACATTATCAAATTTAGGCAACGCTTTTAACAGATTAGGCGAGCCTCAAAAACAAAAACAGCTGTTGGAGAGAGCTCTGGAAATAGAGGAAAAACATTATGGACCTGATCATTATGAAGTTGCTAAAATATTGGCAAATTTAGCCTGCGCTTATGGTGATTTAGGTGATCCTGAAAAAGAAAAACAACTGTCGGAGAGAGCACTGGAATTAGTAGAAAAAAATTATGGACCTGATCACTATGATGTTGCAGGAATATTGACAAATTTAGGCAATGCTTATAACAGATTAGGCGAGCCACAAAAACAAAAACAGCTGTTGGAAAGAGCTCTGGAAATAGAGGAAAAACATTATGGACCGGATCACTATGAAGTTGCTAAAATATTGGCAAATTTAGGCAACGCTTATAACAGATTAGGCGAGCCTCAAAAACAAAAACAGCTGTTGGAGAGAGCTCTGGAAATAGATGAAAAACATTATGGACCTGATCACTATGAAGTTGCAAAAACGTTGGCAAATTTAGGCAGCACTTATGGCGATTTAGGTGAGCCTGAAAAACAAAAACAGCTGTTGGTGAGAGCACTGAAAATACTAGAAAAACAATATGGACCTAAGCACTATGAAGTTGCGATAACATTAACAAATTTAGGCAATGCTTATGGCGATTTAGGCGACCCGGGAAAACAAAAACAGCTGTTGGAGAGAGCTCTGGAAATAGATGAAAAACATTATGGACCTGATCACTTTGAAGTTTCTAGAACATTGTCAAATTTAAGCAACGCTTACGGCAATTTAGGTGACCCTGAAAACCAAAAACAACTGTTGAAAAGAGCACTGGAAATAGCAGAAAAACATTATGGACCTGATCACTATGAAGTTGCTAGAACATTGGTAAACTTAAGCAACGCTTATGGAAGCCTAGGCGAGCCTGAAAAACAAAAAAAGCTGCTAGAAAGAGCACTGCAAATAGAAGAAAAGCATTATGGACCTGATCGCTATGAAGTTGCTAGAATATTGGCAAATTTGGGCAGCGCTTATGGCAATTTAGGTGACCCTGAAAGACAAAAACAGCTATTGGAAAGAGCACTTGAAATAAAAGAAAAACATTATGGACCTGATCACTATGAAGTTGCAAGAACATTGGAAAATTTAGGCAGCGCTTATGGCGATTTAGGCGACCCAGAAAAACAAAAACAGCTTTTGGAAAGAGCTCTGGAAATAGAAGAAAAACATTATGGACATGATCACTATGAAGTTGCAAGAATATTGGCAAATTTAGGCGGCGCTTATGGCGATTTAGGCGACCCGGCAAAACAAAAACAGCTGGTGGAGACAGCATTGGAAATACAAGAAAAACATTATGGACCTGAACACTATGAAGTTGCGAAAACATTGGCAAATTTAGGCAATGCTTACGTCAATTTAAGTGAGCCCAAAAAACGAAAACAACTGTTGGTGAGAGCATTGAAAATACTAGAAAAACATTATGGACCAGATCACTTTGAAGTTGCTAGAACATTGGCAAATTTAGGAAATGCTTATGGTGATTTAGGCAACCCTGAAAACCAAAAACAACTGTTGGAAAGAGCACTGGAAATAGCAGAAAAACATTACGGGCCTGATCACTATAACGTTGCAAGAATATTATCAAATTTAGGCAATGCTTATAACAGATTAGTCGAGCCCCAAAAACAAAAACGGCTGTTGAAGAGAGCTCTGGAAATAGAGGAAAAACATTATGGACCTGATCACTACGAAGTTGCCAGAACATTGGTAAACTTAAGCAACGCTTATGGCAGCTTAGGTGAGCCTGAAAAACAAAAACAGCTTTTGGAAAGAGCACTGGAAATAGAAGAAAAACATTATGGACCTGATCACTTTGAAGTTGCGAGAATATTGGCAAATTTAGGCAGCGCTTATGGCAATTTAGGTGACCCTGAAAAACAAAAACAGCTGTTGGAAAGAGCACTGGAAATAGAAGAAAAACATTTTGGACCTGATCACTATGAAGTTGCAATGACAAAAAAAATCTATTATTTATGACCAGCTTTTGGCAATGGATTAGATGGGCTTATTTGCGAAATAAAATGATTGTCGACCTGTGTGTTCGCTCATTTCAGTGTGGCTGCTGTAACTATAGTTTGTGTTACTAGTTCGACAGGTTGAATGTTGTCTGAAAAAAGTAAAGAACAATGATTGGCCACAGTGTTATAATTAAATTCAGTAGTATCTTACACTGCGAACCGAACACAAGTGCAGCTGTGCTTGTCAATTTGCATAATGAGTTAAACTAGTAAAAATATTTTGGACTGCAATTTGATTCTGTAGAACGTTTCCTTGCATTAAAACATAAATGAGCTTAATTTGACGTCTTTCCAAATTTGGTTTTGATTTCACTTTTTGAAATCGTGAACAAGTCAACAACCATACAGTATATACAAGTGGTTGTGCCGCACGCCTAAGACATAAATATGTTATGGTGTGCAAATAAATTTAACATAATAAAATTTATAATTCGCCAATAAATACAATTTTATTTTGAATGAAGTTGAAACGATAGAATTGAAACATTGTGTGGTGAGTAAGAACGTGCTTTTAGTAAAATTTTGGCTGAGAACTAGCATTGATATGGTTGACCGTATTTATGACCATATCAATCGTTTCTTTTTAATACGGTTATGGTCAACTGTAACCCCAACCGTACCTTTTGAGATACGGGAACGCTAACCATAACTGTATCTTTTTTGTGCAGAGAACCAGTTTTACTTTCATGCTTCTTGCGTCATGCTAGTGTCATAAAGCAAGGTTGTCTGCATTTGGCAGATTAATGCTTTCTATGCTTTTCGTCAGATTTGCGTCTGTTCTCCCGTCGAACAGGAGAACGCCCTCCGTAACCATCCTCGTCAGACCAGACCATCGTCGCCCTGGGCAAAGGCATTCTGGTGGCCGAAAGCACATGTTAGTTTCGCGAAAATGCACGAAAGTTGCTTCTCCGAGCAAAATTTGCGCTGGCTTAATGGTTTTAGCGAGTTTGTCGCGAAAATACACGATAATTGCATCGGAAAACAAATTTTTCACTGGATAAATCGTTTTTAGGCACCATCGGCAAGCGTTTTCGAGCATCAACTAGGAGAATATCGAGGACAGTCGTCGCAAATATCGACAGTTATTGTTCAAAACGGAAAAATCAGTGGCTCACAATATTTCCGGCGTGATTTTATACGAGGAAACGTTCAAGAAGAAGACCGACGAAGGCGTTCCATTCGTGAAATTCTTGCAAGAACTCGGCATCATACCCGGCATCAAGGTCGACTTGGGCGTCGTTCCGTTGACGGGCACGCACAACGAGGGCACAACACAAGGTTCGTACGCGTTATTTGCTTGTTTCGTCGTCGGAGGCGACAAGTTTTGCTGAGATTTAGCTCGATTCCGCGCAGTTTTGCGAAACTAGCTTTTTAACACGGATTTTGTTTTTTTGAAAGTTTGGACAAGTTGGGCGAACGTTGCGCCCAATTTTACAAGGACGGGGCCAGGTTCGCCAAATAGAGATGCGTCTTGAATATTGGACCGCATACCCCTTCCCACGTGGCAATGTTGGAAAACGCCAACGTCCTGGCTCGATACGCCACCATTTGCCAGGCTGTGAGACTTAATTTATGCTCGTTTGCAGGTTTGACGAGTGACGCTTTTTGTTTTTTCTAGAACGGACTCGTGCCTATAGTTGAACCAAAAGTGCTGCGCGACGGCGATCACGACTTGGATCGTTGCCCGAAAGTGACCGAACAGACGCTCGTCTACACTTACAAGGCGCTGGCCGATCATCACGTTTACTTGGAAGGCACCTTGCTCAAGTCCAACATGGTCACGCCCGGCCAGTCGTCGACCAAAAAAGTTTCGCCTCAAGAAATCGCTCGGGCCACAGTTTCTGCCTTGCAACGTCATGGTGCCCGCCGCAGTGCTCGGTACAATAGAAACTAGGCTCGTTCCTTTGTTTTTTTAGTAATAAATCGGACAAATTCTTGTTTCATATGCATCGTCTTCTTGTCCGGCGGCAGTCCGAGCTGGACGCTACGATAAACTTGAACGCCATCAACCAGTACCACAGCAAGAAACCGTGGGCCTTGAGCTTCTCCTACGGTAGGGCTCTCCAAGCTTCCATGTTGAAGGCGTGGCAAAGCAAGGACGAAAATGTTGCAGCCGCTCAAAAAACATTCTTGCAACGCGCTCAAGTAAGTTTTCTTTATGCCAATTTTTTTTAGACAGTAAATATAGCCGCTGGACAACTATAGTTTCTTGGCAACTATAGTCAGTGAACAACTGTAGTCATTGAACAACTATCGTCACCTAACAACTATAGTGTTTGAAATACGGGAACCGTAACCATAACTGTATCTTTTTTGTGCAGAGAACCGGTTTTAATTTCATGCTTCTTGCGTCATGCTAGTGTCATAAAACAAGGTTGTCTGCATTTGGCAGATTAAAATGCTTTTCTATGCTTTTCGTCAGATTTGCGTCTGGTTTTTTATTTTACGTCAAAATTTTATTTTGGGACTGCTAAAATTTTTTTTTTGAAAGGATCATGAATGAAGAAAGTGGTTAAGATTTATTTCCGCAAAATGAAGATGCCTTTGACTGTAACGACGATGGAGACAATTTCGATGATCAAAATTTGGTTGAGACGGATGATAGTGAAATTCAATCGCCTTCCGGCGAATCGCAAAATTCAGGTCAAAGCTGTCCTCCGGCACCAAAGATATCGAGGTTACAAAGGACGAAACCATTTTCGAATTCTATTCACGATTGGTATATTTACGATAGCATCAACAATACGAGTCAATGTATGGTTTTTCGGCTCCTTCTCTTAGTGGTCGCCATGCGACGAATTTAAAAGGCATTTGGAGAAACATAGTGAAGAATATTATTATTCGGATGGACAAAAAGAGAAATCGGCGGCTACTTCGGCTAAATGTAAATTACCAGGATTGCGATTATACTGGTTGTCTTTGCGCAATTCGACAGCATCACCGTCGACCAATCAGAATCATTGGTCGTTGCGCAAGGGTCCAGTCCAAAACCTATAAAAGCCGCTGGCAGCGCACAGCCTTCCGGGCAGCCGTTGAGAGAGGTTACTCTCTCAGACTAGTTTTTGAAGTACTCGTAGGTTTTTGTCAGTTGCATCCGGTACCAAACGGTCGCTGATCTCAGTGGCTCTATCGGCCCTTAAAAGGTCGCAACCTTTTATGGCACCGGCATCCCCTCCCCCTCCCCTCCCCGAGGTGATGACGTCACTGTCACGTCCCATAGTCACGTGATGATGTTATGACTAGCTATGCTGCAACACCATATATACTTTGCATTGCAGTCCAGATGCCCAGGCTTACTACTAGCAAGTGACCCTGCTAATTTATATTAGTTCCACTGCTTGGGCTATTGAAACAAATATCATTAAGAAGACATGGTCATAAAAAGCAACAAGAAATGTACAGGGTACTTGCAGAGTGTCAGCAAATGATCCTGCTAATTTATACTTTTTCCATTGCTTGGTTTTTGGAACAAATACCATTAAGAAGACAAGGTCATAATGGGCAATCAGAAAATGTACAGGGTATTTGCAGAGAGTCAGAAAATGGTTAAAAATAATCATGCAATAATCATGCTATCGATTTTTTTAAAAATACAAAAGCCAGTCGATTATAAATAATTTTATTTCACTGGATTAAAAAACTCAAAATAAAAATCAATATAAACATTTTTGATAAATCAATAAAAATATTTTTTGGTTACGAACTACTTTTCACGCTCATTGCATTGGCTAAAAAACAATAAAGTTGCAAAATACATCAACTATAGTTCAGTGGAAACTATAGTTAAATAGCGACAATAGTTGAGGGACCGTAGCAACATTTTATACTGTTATCAGACGGATCCTTATCGAGGGTTTCAGGGTCAAAAAGTCGATTTTGAGGTTTAAACTGATTCACATTTCGCGCCACATTTGTGGTCAGCTTCGTTATTATATCCTTTATTGCAACTATGACAATAATAAACTCGGCCAACAAACATTTTGGTGGATTTAAGAAGTTGTGGTTTGGTTGGTTTCGGTGGTATATCATAATAATACACTCGGCGGGCGAGATTGAACGAAATTTTCGTTCATTTTATGAAAGATTCATAAATTCTTTGGAAAATATATTAATTTGATACTTTCCTTCCAAATAGTTTTGAATCTTTTTCGCTTTGTTCAATCCGCACTCGCTGCGATGATGGTCGAGGCTGGCATCGTTCATCAATTTCATTAAAGCCTATACCATATTTATTCTAATAAGAGACGCGTTTCTTATTTTTTCAGTGCGACTGAAGGTGCGTCTCTCATTATTTCAATGCATACAACATCAACATTCTTGTAGTTTTCAACGCCAAATCTAAGGTATAAATGAAATTTTTCACATGCTTAAAGTGTTCTACATTAAAATTCAATCTCATCATCTGATTCTGTTCATAAATTTTTGGAGCCAACCTCGGATTGCTTGAAATGAACCATCTTCACATTCACTGTTTTGAATGAGATCTGAAAACATGAATGCAGCACAGCCACAGAAATGCATTTTTGCAATCAATTGCTTTTTGTAGAAATCCCCTAATGAGATACACGTCTCTCATTAGAGGGCGTCTCTTATTTTTTCAATGCGACTGAAGATGCATCTCTCATTAGAATAAATACAATATTTATTTTGACCGCCTTTCCTCATCGTTTTGTAGCGAGCAGCCCTTTTTTATTCTAATCTTTGTTGACGATAATTATAAATAATGTTATAATGTTATTATTACGATAGTGTTATAATTTGAGAAATTTGAGAAATTACAGTAAAAATGTCCACGTTGTTGACATTTTTAGATGGTGACGTCGGCGGCTAGGGCGTGTTCGAACACGAACCTACATTGTTTACATTTTTAGATGGCGTGTTCGAACACAAAAAACTATATTACGACAGTGTTATAATTGATAAATTACAGTGCGCCCCCATGTTTGTTGTTTCATCCACCCATCGCAGCTCTTCATCAACGTTATTGTTGACGGTCGTCGGTCGGTCGGTCGTTGGTCATTGTTGATGCGACGACGAGGTCGGGTCGGGCCCTCATCGCCTTCGTTGAATTACCGTACGACGACGACGTTTGCTGTTTCTTTTTCGTCGACCATTTATACCGTGAAGCAGACGAAAACAGTTGATCGACGTCGGCGACGAAGGCGAACGGCGAGCCAGCGAAATAATTTTAGGGAAAATCTTAGGCTTAGGCTTAGGCTAACGCTATTCCCGGTACGGGATTACGCGGCGGGATTATGCAAATTAGCACCCAGATGACCTGGTATACTGCTCAGCTGTAATTGCGAAAGGACTATAGAGTGACTATAATTTTTACATGCATGTGCATATATTATGTATTTTTTATTTCCCATACTTTTATCATATTTTCATCATATGATTTGCACTTGATTTTTTTCTTTATCCAGGAAGGTAAGACTTCACCAAGCTCCACGACTCTGAGATGACACTGTAGCCATGTGTGCAGCTTTTAAATCCAAATAAATAAATTCATTGTATAATATCAAGTTTAACAAGCAAATGCATTTACTCATCAAATTGAGAAGCCATTTGTATTGGGTCACAGCAGGCGGTAACGGAATGTTAAGTGTGGTGGCTATTTCTTCAATTTCCAAGTCGTTGTTATTGTTTGTGTCCAGATATGACATTGCCATTCTCCAAGCCATCTCCACGATAGGATCATCCTAAATTTATGAAGCTTAGAATAAATGAAAATATTTACATTCGTTATCACAGTTGTTATCACACTTTTATCATATTTTCATCATATGATTTGCACTTGATTTTTTGTAGATATACCTGAACTTCTCTTTGCATAGAATGGAATCTGCGATAAAAACAAATAACTTTCAAAATAATTAGGAAGCAAAAATACATACTCGTAGTTTGTTTTACTGCTCAATGAAGCCATTGCTTTTGGGGTTGCTTGATTTTTTGTACCCTCGCAAAAGGTTTATATGCAGAAATCACATCGTTCGAAGCGGGGCGTGCTTCGATGGCGATATGAAGAACAACTTCCTGGAATTCCTGGAACGGTACAGCTTTCTTCAACATCAAACTTTCTGCCAACAAGCAGAAAATGGCTAAGATTGGAATGGATTTGCCGAAGATGTACATTTATCAATGTGAAAATTTGCTCGGAGTAAATTCGAGTGGTAAGTCGACAGTTTTATACTAACGGTTGCTAATTGAACCTTTTAATTTGCTATATGGGTAAACGTGTAGGCAAGTCATTTTGTATTCAGAAAATTTATCTTGGAATTATTTGTGGTATATGTGATGATGATGATGATGACAAAGTATGGGGGGTGCTTTGAAAATGTTTCAAAAGGCATTTCGATGATTTCTCTCTGGTATTTTAGTTTAGAAAATGATCCATTGAATAGGGTTAAACCAGAAAATAACAATTAATGTTAACTTTTCAAACATGAAAATACATAGAACATAAGCTGAAATCATAAAAGATTATTAGGTTGAAGTGCGAGTGCGAATTATGATTACGAGCAGGATCGCAAGATAAAAGATGCATGAAACACAAGAGGCGTTCAAAAAGTTCTTTGTGTATTGATATCTGAATTTTATTATGGAAACGAAATTTTAACTTACAAGTGTACTGAATCATCTCGTTAGAAAGTGGAGAAAGTTTTCTACATCACAACAACTCTACAGTCGGAAGTCTTATTTTCTGCGGTTACCAATGAAAATGACCAATTTACAAAACTGTCACAGAGTGCAGTAATCAGATTGAAGAAAAATAACTAAGCAATGCAAAAAACATCAACGCTTGCATAACGTTTGAGGGACTATTGCTCAATGATATGAAACCGTTAGAAAATGGGTATCTTAGTTTAAGTGTGTTCGAACATCAATTGAAGATGATCCTGACCACAGTCTGTTGCCGCCAGTGATGAAAATTGTCGAAAAGTGAAGAACTAGTAATGAAAAACCATTGATTCAATAATCAAGAAATATCGGCATCAATTGCTCTTTCATATGGATGCGGTTTGACGAAATTG
Organism: Prionchulus punctatus; assembly: GCA_034698125.1. NCBI lineage: Eukaryota > Metazoa > Nematoda > Enoplea > Mononchida > Mononchidae > Prionchulus > Prionchulus punctatus. Next base: position 29,360 of record JAQGBA010000164.1, on the reverse strand, counting down.
CATGAACGTCTCGGTATGAAAAAGAGCTGCGCCCTATGGGCCCCGAAACATGACACGCCTTCGAAAGGACACTAGGGCGGCACTTTGCAAAGGATTTATGCCTTTCTATAGAAGGAATCCGGAAGATTTTCTCGGGCCTTTCGTGACAGCGGGTTATAAGTGCATTCATCACTGAGGCCCAGATGTAATAATGTAGGCAAGAAATATTCTCTCAGGACGTTGGCTATCTAGCTTTGTTGATGGCCCAGCGATTGCTAGGGTAGTTGTCCATGATGTCGAAGATGGAGCAGCCGTTAACGAGTATAACGAAGTGGTCGCCAATGTTAATCGGTTAATTGGTTAATCGGTTAACTATGTGTCAACTATGTGTGTTCAACTATTGACCAACTAAAGTCCAACTGTACTTTAGTCCAACTATTGTCCGAGTATTGTTCAACTATTGTTCACCTAATATTTTTAATTTGTTGCTTTTAAACCCGCAAGCGATTCTGAGCAGAGCCATTTTCTTCTTTGGAGCAATTTTTTGGAACAAATAAGGTAGAATCGGACTGTAACTCATTTTTAGCATGCGATGCCAATTTTACAAGGGAGCCGTGAGAAGAGAATTGCAATGCGATTATTGTAAAAAAACAACATGGATCGCAAGTAAAAGGCGCCTTAAACACGTTTTCCAAATGACAAAACTAATCGCTGATTGTCTCGTCGAAAGGTTCGGCCGACGAGCAAGATTTCGTGGTAACGTACGCAAGACCAATATCGGCTACCGAGATATTTATGACACGTCACGAGAACTTTTTACGTCGCGTACAAACCGACTCAAAGTTCGCTGCTACAATTGTAGCCGATGGTTAGGGATACGGATAGATACGGCGATTTTCGATTTTGGCCATCGGCTCCCCAAATCCCGAGGACAGATGCTAGTAAAATTCGTCGTTTGCTTCCAACTATCGTTCAATTATTGTCCAACTGTAGTCCAACTATTAACCCAACTATATTCCCAACTATTGTTCAGTATATGAAGGACAACTATAGTCTTTCGTCGTATTTTAGCGAGACTTACACGTTGGGCTATTGCCCGTTGGGAATGATGGAGGACAATTTGATAAACTTTGAAGACGAATCGTTTTATACGAAATTCAAGCGGGTTTTCATTTGATGAAGCCCAATGGCGAATTCGTTGAACCGGAATGGACGATAAATACACTGTGGTGCCATGTATGTGATCCAAGCATGGTGCAGGGCAAAGGCGGCTGCTTGTGAATGGAAAATCGAACGACCAAAGTGTATTCAGATTTCGTGGTATTTTCAATCAGAACGGAACCCGACGACGAAGGACGAGTGATTGACGAGCCGATTGGATAAGCGAAGCCGAAGCCGCCCGCGAAGGAGACAGCGAGTCCGATGAAACAGACAGCGAAATCGGCGTTCAAGTCGATGGTGAAGCAGACTGTGATACCGGCGGCAGGGAAGCCGATCGGGTAGGCTAACGCGAATTTGCATGATTAAGGAGCACTGCCATTTGTTTAGTGTTGTGCGATATCTTATATCTATGTTACGCTTATATTGGAATAAAAGTTCGAGCAAAGGGTTAAAGCCAGCAATTTTTCAACGTAAAGCCCCTCTCAGACATATAGAAGTAGAAAAATTTACACACGCCATTTTAGGGACTGGTGTACCGAACTGTCCGTTCGGTACTAATTACAAGTTCTGTGACGCGTGTAAAATCATGCTGTATATAAGAAACATAGAATAATGGAGATGGCGAGGCAATAAAGCCTTGATTGGGCGTTGGGCACCAACTGTCACAACGACGGGCGAGGCTAATGTGAAGAACGTCAATCGCCATCTGATACGAGGAAAGAGTAAGGGCTAAGAGAGCAGCGACATCAAATGGGTATTAGGCGAGGCCAACGATGAAGTATTCCTTTAAATATGTGTGCTCAATCTGCATATCTTTGGTTCTTTACTCACTTTGAATTTTGAACATTATCCACTTTGAATTTTCTGAGTTCGAAAGGTCGATCAATTTTGAATTTTTATGAACAATTTTTTCGTATGTTATAGAGAATTAATGCTATATGCCATTCTCCAAAAATATTCAAAATTGGTCGATTTATCGAACTTAGAAAATTAAAAGTGAATGAAGTTAAGAGGTCGTATTTCGTCGCGCGCGCGCATTATTGTAGCTTTATTGATCCCCCGATACAGTCCACATTAAAAAACTGTGTTAAAAAATTTGCCAGACTTAGATGTGTGGACCAATACACCAGGCTACAGGAAGGGAGGGAAGCTCTAGGCCGCGTGGCTCAATCACTTAGAGGCTGGATTAAAGATCTTCTGATCATTTATCATGGTCGTTGGTTCGAATCCGGGTGCTGAGTTATTTTCCTAATGGCCTTGATTGAGCAAGCCATGCAGTTCACATTGCCTGGTGCCTTTGAGCAAGGTATCTTTGAATGGGCTTGAATGGATCATTTCATAAACTGCATGTGAAAATAATTCCGATGATCAAGTCCCCGATTTCGTTGGAAATTTAAAAAATAGGTTAAATAGTTCACCTATTGTCCAATTATTGTCCAGCTGTTGTCCAACTGTTGTCCAACTGTAGTCGAACTATTGCCCAACGATTGTTCACATATAGTTCAGCTATTGTCAACTTAACTAACTCACTAGGCGACCATGAATCAAAAAATCAGTGAAACATTCTGATGACTTCTTTCTCCAATGCTTCTGAACCCATTCCTCAGATCGTTTTAATTGATGGACTACCCAATTTGTCATAATAGGCTAATAATAATAAAAAAAGGCTGTAGCCTGAATCTGATCGATTAATCTCGCGCTTCTTCAGAGTCGAAACTCATGTTTGGAACAGCGAAATTACATAAAAATGAAAGATTTAAAGTTGTTTCCTTTTCCCGAGGTTCACTCCCACCCCGTAGCAGGCAGTGTGACAAGAGGTACACCATTGAACACAGAAATGAATTCTTTGCAAGATAGTGTATCAAATTTTGCTCTACCTAATCTGGGGGGGGGGTGTATTTACGGGACACCCTGTACATTTTAACTCATTTAAAGTTCTGTCCAACTATCCTTCTACTGGTAGCGACACTGACATTTTAATTTTTTTTTTTAACAGCAAGTTGTAACCCTCAAAAATAATTTCTATGATCAAAAATAAAGTTAAGAAATTACATATGTCATTTTTGATACATGCTGTAACCGGTTTTCTGAACTGTTAGTATAGTCATGAGTAAAAACTTTCTTCAAAATTTCATGTCATCCAATGTCCCGTGGACAATAGTCAGAAAAGTTCGTTTCGCACCAACTATAAAACTGTATTTCGTCAGCAAATTTCGCTTATATTCTTTTCTGTTTGTGGTAAGCATACAAAAATCGCCTGTTAACTTCTAACGCATATTGGACAGTGAAAAGTGCGCCACAAACAAAAACGATGACTGTCTAGCGGCTTATCGTCGTTTTTGGAGCGAGTTAGCGAGTTAGCTAGTATCCATTGCTAACTTTTGGCAACTGTTGTCGAACTCTTGTCCACTATTGTTCAACTACAGGCAAACTATTGTTCATTTATAGTTCAACGATAGTTCAACTGTAGCCCAACTATCGTCTAACCATAGTCTGATCATTCAAAAATCGCCTGTTGTTTAGTTACGCAATTTAGACAGTAAAAGCGCGCCGTAAACAAAAAATTATGACTGTTTTAACGGCTTATCGTCGTTTTTGGCGCGTTAGCTAGCGAAACGAGCTGACTTTCAGCTAGCTGATTAATTTCGCGCTATCTAAGAGTCCAATGTGTCAACTTTATGTCCAAAAATTGACAAAAACAATTTCAACTACTTTTCGCAAGTTTTATTGCAATTTTTCAAGCGCTGGCTGCACCCGAATCGGGCAAAAATCGAGTTCTAACTGCACCTGGACGGGTTTGATTTTAGCTTAATTAAAAAAAGAACAATGACGCTAGACGACGCTGAGCGAACGTCGAGCGACGACGGTTTGTTAAAAATCGGTTGGAATTATTTTTACGTTTATTTTTTTCGTTATTTTCTCCACGACGAAGTCGGACACTTTTGGTCGATTATCAATTGCCTAATCGCCTCTTTTTGGATCGGATTTCTCCTTTTGTGGATAATGAAGGTAAAAACGGCTCGTTTTGAATAGTGTCTGACAGATTTTATAATTTTTTCGCTGTGTTTCTTGCATTTTTCCGTTTCGACCGTTTTTTTGATGGTCTTTTGCTTCTTTGCTGCTTTTTTCGCTTGTTTGCTGTTTCTTTTGCGTTATTACTCGTTTCGTCGCTTTTCGAAGCAACTATTCTGCTTTAGCCGTGGGGATTCACCGCTTGGAATCGAAATTTAATAAAAAACAAAAAGCGTTTGAGGGAAATCGCTTTTCGTCGAATTCGCGATGAATTAGAAGCCGAAGAGATAAAAGACGAAAATAAAGTAGAAAAACGTCAGAAAATCGTCGATCTCGATTTCAAGCAACTTTTGAGTACGATTTTGCCCTGTTTCGGGCAAAAATTGCGAGCTTACGGGTTTTGCATTTTTTTTTGTACAGGCGCTTTGCAAAATGGCGATTTTACGGCCGAGGAAGCCGTCGACGCTTACCGATGGAAGTCGATGGCTTGCCAGGAAAAATACAATTGCATCACGGAATTCGTCAAGGAAGCGCCCGAATGGGCCAAGGAATTGGACGAGAAATACAAAAATAAAACAAAACCGCCGCTCTTCGGCGTGCCGTTCAGCGTCAAAGAAAATTTATACGTGAGTTAAAACTGTAGTTCAATTTTTGCTCAATTATAGTCCAACTATTGCCCAACGATTATTCCACTATTGGACAACTATTGTCCAACTGTAGACCAACTATAGTCCGAGTAAAGTACAACTGTTTGACTACTATAGTTCAACTCTTGTCCAACTGTTGTACAACTATTGAATAACTATAATCCAACTATTGTTCATCTATTTTGTCCAACTGTCCAACTATAGTTCAACTTTTGTCCAAGTAAAGTACAACTATTGGACAACTATAATCCAACTATTAGACAACTATTCTCCAATTTTTATCCAACTGTTGTGCAACTATCGTCCAACTATAGTGAAACTTTCTAAAAACATACAGTAGTTGTTACTTTTTGCTCGTTTCTAACAGATGAAAGGCTACGATTGCACGTGCGGACTGGCCAAAAATATCGAAGAGCACATGACCGACGATTGTACGTTCGTCGTTCACATGAGGTCGCTCGGCGCCGTGCCCATAGTTCGAACCAACGTTCCTCAAGCCTTGTTGAGTTTCGTCTGTTCGAATCTCGTTTGGGGCAAGACGCTGAATCCGCACGACATCAAAAGGTAAACGATTTTTGCTCGTAATCGACGATGGCACGACGTTAACTTTTGTTTTTTATTCGCCGAGACAGTTCAGCTATAGTCCCAACGGGTTTCAACTATTGTTCAACTATAGTTCAACTATTTCAGAAGCCCCGGCGGATCTTCGGGCGGCGAAGGGTGCCTGATTGCCGCGGGCGGTTGCCCGTTCGGATTAGGCAGCGATTTGGCGGGAAGTCTTCGCATTCCCGCGCACTTTTGCGGCGTAGCCACGTTGAAACCGACTTCGTGTAAGTTCGCATTCCGCGCTCGATTCGTCGCTAGTCGCGACGTTTATTTTGTTTCTCTAGCTCGTTTCAAAGTTCAATACGCTCAAGTCTTGCCGGGCATATCCAAAATGGGACTCAGTTACGGATTCTTCGCCAAAGACGTCGAGACGGTGACGTTTTTAACTTCGTTGACGTTCGTCAATGAATATTTCGAAGCGAATCCGCTTTGTATCCCGTTACCATTCCGCCAGCTGCCGAAACCCGACCGCCTGCGAATCGGATACTTCGTCGACGACGGATGGTTGGAGTCGGTGCCGGCGTGCAAGTGCGTCGCTATAGCTCAACTATAGTACTACTTTTGTGCAGCTATAGTCCAGTTATGTTCTACTATAGTCCAGCTATATGTCAACCAACTGTTGTTCATTTATAGTCCAACGATAGTTCAACTGTAGTACAACTATTGCCCAACTATTGCCCAACTAAAGTTCAAATATTGTCCAACTATATTCCAACTATAGTCCAGCTATAGTTATCCTATTGTTCAGCTATACGCCAATTATTGTCAAACTATTACCCAACTGTGGTCCAACTATAGGCCCCCTATAGTTCAACTATAGTGTAACTTTTTGTCTAAACTCTGCCCAACTGTAGTCAACTGTTGTCCAAACATTGCCCAACTATAGTCCAACCATTGCCCAACTATAGGCCATCTATAGTCCAGTTATTGTTCAACTATAGTCTTAATAGTGCCCAACTATAGATCAACTATTGTCCAACTATAGTTCAACTATTAGTAGCGATTGGTACCTTTTAACTTCGTTAACAGACGAGCAGTCGAAGAAGCCGTGAAGATTTTGGATGCTCAAGGTCACGAAGCCGTACCCTTTACAGTACCCCGACCGCACGACGCCATGACCATGATGATGAAGGCGTTGTTCCCGGATAACGCTCGCGTTTGGTGCAAATCCGTGGAATACGAGGACATCGATCCGCTGCTACGGGACACGGCCGTGATGCTCAGGTGTCCGCTCGTCGTACGGTATTTGGCGGCGAAATTGATCGGCAGGTGGCCGCAGATGAAAACCTCGGCTCTCGCCTACGTATCGGATCTCGAAGATCTTCGTCGAACGTACGGGGATATCGACGTTTATTGCACGGATTTCGCAAATCTCTGGCGCGATTTACGTTTGGACGCGTTGATTTGCCCGGCGTTTCCGTTTCCCGCCATTCCGCACGAATTTCCCGCCAAATTGGGCCCGGCGGTTTTCGTAACGGCGTTGTTCAACATGCTTGACTACCCCGCCGGCGTCGTGCCGTTGACCGAAGCGAACGCCGACGACGACAATTTGCTCATCGACCATTATCCGGGCGGCGCGCCAATTCAAAATTACACAGTATGGGATAATCCCGTTTATCACGCGATCAGACAGGCGGCCGCCGATAGCAAAGGATTACCGGTCGGTGTGCAGGTCGTCGCGCTACCGTACCAAGAGGAAAAGTGTTTGCAGGTTATGCAGATTTTAGATAGTGGAAAATAACGACGGATGTTTTGCTTTTTTTCAAACTATAGTTCAATAATTGTCCAGCTATAGTCCAGTGATTGTGTACAACTATAGTTGACGATATACGAGGAACAATAGTTGCAACCATAGTCACTGGCTAATACATGTTTTTTTTTGCTTGTTTTTTTCCGTGAAATGTGATATTTTTTGAAACTAATTTATATTTATATTTTCTTCGCTTACAATTTATTTTTTTCTTTTTAACTTTTTCAAAATTTATAAACGTTCAAACACCGGCGAATGAAATCAAAAAGTAACAACAAAAAGTCGAAACAAACAAAAAAAACGACTAGCTTTCGATGAAAAACGTTCAGTAACCGAAACTTCGAAAAAAAAGACAGTTTCAGAACCTGGATTTGTTCCGAACGCAACAAAAATGAAATCGAATCAAACGCGAAAAAAATATTTACAATCAGCTCCTGCAGAATAACACAATCAATTCAAGCGAAAATCCTGCAAATCGAAAAATTCCCCAGCAAAAGCATTTGCAGGACGAGAAATTTGTTTCAAAAATTCCATTTCGGCACATTTTTACAATACAAATAAAAAAATTTTCATTTCTCTTTCGACCCATAAAAACTCATTCAATCACGAATCGCGAATCCGGATATAACAACAATACTCATTTAAAGATTCACGTCAATGGGAATGTTTTTCGGTTTTAAATTATCACAGCCCAACTGAGCAATTAATTAATTAAAAAATTTAGAAAGCGAGCGACTCCCTGTTTTTGTTTTTTTTTCACCTGTGATTCGCGAAAATGCACGATAAAACAAAAATCAGAGCGATTTTTTTGCCTGGATTCGAATTGGACCGGCTGGCCGGCGAAATTTTCGAAAACTCGTCGTCGTCGGGTTTCTTTATCAGATCTTCGGAACGGATCGACTTTCCGCACGAATCTGAGCAAAGCGCAACATATTTTCCACCGTTTCACGCGACTATGGTTGCTGTTTTTTCTCTTGTCTTACCGATTTTCGAACCGTTGAATAAAAATTTATCGTTTTTTACAAGCGTACAATCGTGATAAAGTCGTAAGTCGTAAAAAGCTAAATAACTGTCGTCGAATTTCGCGTAAATCTATGTGAAACAAAAACATGCACGAATTGCAGCAAGTCACGATACGTTTTTTGTTTTCGGCGTCGCTTACGAAGCACCGATGATTATCGTCGTCGGCGACGGCCAAATAGTTAACGTCGCCCGATCGCCAATGGCCGAGGCAAGAGAAAACTCCTTGAAAAACAAAAAAGAAAATGAACTATAGTCGCTCGTTAACTATAGTCCACGCAGAACTATAGTCGTACCTTGAAACAAATTTCGCTCGTCGCCGTCGTCGCATCCGACCAAGTTGACTTCTAGTTTACTGTCGTCCTGGCAACCGAAATCAACCTGAACATCGGATTCTGCGTGCTCGGGGCAAACGTGCGCCTGGTACCTGCCCTTCATCGGACAGACCAACGGTCGACTGTCTTTGACTGTAAAATTGTATTTTTTAAATGATGCATCGAAAATGTGCTCGTTTGCGAGCAAAATCTTACGCAAAAGCGTTTCGAATTTCGTTTGTTGAAAATTTTCGGCGAGACAAGCACTGTACTGATCCTTGGCCGGTCGGCCTTCCAACAGTTGCACGATTTGCTCATTTCGACGAAATAAACGAATACACGAAAAGTAGCTTTGACTGGAACAAAATAAAAACAAATAATCTGTCGTCTAGCCAAACTACAGTCCAACAATAGTTCAACAATCGTCCAACTATAGTCCAACTATTGTACAGCTATTGTTCAACTATAGTACATCAATTGTAAAACTATTGTCCATCAATTGTCCAACTATTATCCAGCTAAGGTCCAACTATAGTACAACTATTTATTGTCCAACTACATACTAACTATAGTTCATCAACTATACTACCTACTATAGACCAACGCCCTACTATAGACCAACTATTGTTCAACTATAGTCCACGATTATTAAACTATTATCCAACTATAGTCTAACTATAGTTAAACTAAAATACCACGAAACCGTCGTATAGACGACGTATTCTTTGTATTGTTCGTCGTCGACGCTGTTCTCCTGATGGCAGAGCGTCGTCGATACGTTGTCGAAATTCTCGCGCCTGACGATCCAGTCGTTTCGATGAAAGTCGAAGGTCAACGGTCGTCGACCATCGTCGGCCAGCGACAACGTCCGCCAAAGAAGTTTCTTCGAACTATGGTGCGGATGAATTAGCCAATGAGGAAATTTGCAAAATGACGTCGGCGGGTTGACTAAAGAAGAAAACAAAATAATTGACTCGCCAATCAAATTATATTTAGTTCTTCCAACTATAATCTTCCCGACTATAGTGCTCTAAATTTACCTTTTTCGAACTCAATTTTTATACTATCAAGCGCTCGACATGATGCATCGACCGATTGCCAGATTTTGCCGTTCGTCGACATTTGGTCGTATTTCTGAGCGGATAAAACAAAAAACGTGCACTGTCTAATCGCTTTCCGAGCAAAATCTCGCAACTTACGAAGCATCGATACTGTTTTACGTCGTCAACGTCTTGATGATTTGTGATTCTCGCCGCGAAATATTGATTCTTGCTGGCGTCCTGCCAATTGGCGAAACATTCCAAATCGTCGACGGTGCGTTCGCTTTTCGGCAAATCGGAACACGATTCGAAAATCAGTCGCAATCGATGCGACGACGAGCACGTTTCGCCTCTCGACTTGGCCGACGTACAATCGCCGTTGTTCGATGAGTAGGTGAACGAGAATGGTCCACGAATCGGGCAGGGTTCGGGATCGGCGTCGGCTAAGTAAAAATCAGTCACTAGCCCTACGACTATAGTTCATCAGGGAACCGTGCAACTATTGCCAAACTATGGTCAAACTATAGTCCAATTATTGCCCAAATGTAGTCCGACTACTGTCCAACTATAGTCCAACTGTTGCCCAAGTATTGTTGAGTTCCGTTCGGCTGAGCAAACATTAGCCATTAGTCAATCGATTAGTTAGGGACATTGGAGACATGGACTATAGTTGAACTATAGTTACCTCGAAACAGGGTGACGAGCGTCGAATCGCCCATGAACATCTTCATGGCTTGTTCCGTATCGCCGTGATGTTTCAGGCATCCCGCTGAAAATAGAAACAAATCTCGGCGTCGACTCGCGGCGCTAGACGACGCGAATTTTGTTTTCAAACTCGCTTATCTGCGCACGAATTACTTTCTTTGAATTGCAAAATGTTACGATGTTCTTGCTTTACGAAAAACATATACCGCCAACAAACGGCTTCGTCGTCGCTCCTAGTTAAAAAAAAACGAAAAAAAACGTTTTTCAGTCGTTCTCAGACAAAATAAATGACTAGCCGACGAATTTATTTGTTTATTTTGCGTTTAATGAAAAACCGAAGATGATTGATGACGGGGACGTATAGAATTCGAAAGTATAGAAGAATTTCCTTTTACGTCGCTAGCCAGAACCAATTTTACGCTCGGCTAGCTAACTTCCGAGCCGCGGCGACGATTCATTAAAATTTCATAATGGATAACACATGTTCAACAAATACGTAGTCCATCGGACTATAGTTGAGGAACTATAGTTGAACTATAGACGATGGCGATCATTAAAAATTTGTTTTCAAAAGCGGCTTACTCTATCAAATCTATAAACAAATATTGATCGCGGCTTCTGTGTTTACATTGTCGCGTGTCGATCGACGAATTTGCAATTTTCATCGTAACAGGTGTTACGCTTTTGTCCATTATTCCGATCCACGAACCGTACCATCGACCGGGCAGCGAACATTCGTCTGTAAAACGCGTAAATAGCCGTAAACAGAGTCGTAAAAACAAAAAAGTGACTGGATATCGTGCAAAGTATGTTGTTTTCACATGTTTTGCTCGTAAAACGCTCGCAGACACTTTTCGAGTTAAAAAAGCATTTTTTGCAAGTAAAACGCTCGCCCACAACACTTTTCATGCAACTTTTGCTCGTTTCGAGGTTTCATTGATGCAAAATCCGTCAAAAGTCAGCACCGACACAAATAACGCTAATTAGAGTGGACGGCGGGTAACGGAATAAATCCTAAACGATTATTGCCCTAGGGACGGCGTATGTAAATTAAAAGGACCGACGTCCGCCGACCGCCGGCCGTTGGTCAATGTCGCCAATTTGTGCTCATTTCGACGTCGACAAAAAATTAGATCAGCCCTTATTATAGTCGCCGAAAACGCTTCAAAAATGAGTTCGCAAACAAAAAACGAGTTGGCGAAATGACAAATCGCGCAAAAATTAACAAAACAGCGACAAAACGAGCATTGTCCAAAGTGGAACTGTGTCAATGACGAGTGGCACTCGCCGTTCAAAGTTTGCCCGAGGGAAATCAACTGAAAAGCAAAAATGCAAAAAAAGATGTCGCGCTTTTAATTTTCAATGCAAATTTAGCTATCGTGCGCGTTTTTATCGCTTTTCATCGATAGACAGTGCGCTTTTTTGCTTTTCGAGCCACGAAGCGATTTCGAGCTCTAATGAAGTGCAAATGCGCGCCTTTTTTTTGCTTCAACTTCATCGTTCAACGACCGAAATTCGATAAACGTCGACTGGAAATTCGAAACGGAAAAATTATAAGAAGTTTGGCCGCGCGCGTCTTTATTGCCCTGGCTTTTTAGTTTTCCAAGTGGTTCGGAAACTTGAAATTGTTCATCTATAGTTCTCTTATTCGTCGTTTTCGAAACCTATTTTAAATAATATTAAGGCCCTTTTATTGATCAAGTAGAATTCGAAACGAGCAAACTTCGAGAACATCTCCGAAATAATATTACGGCCGAAATAATGTACGTTCGGCTACGGTTTGTGGGTTGAATGAAAAAAATCCCTTAAAACGTACTTCTCCGAGCACTTTTTGGTGGCTATCGACGTACGTAGTAGACACGAAAAACTTACTAAAGGTTTCCGACGCCGATTTGTGGCCAGCGCTAACGACGATTAAACCGGCGTAAAATAATAAAAAATAAAATCGCAAACGCCACAGTCGAAGCCCATCAGCTTTGGACATTGTCCAAAAATTTTCAGCGCTCGATAAAAGTCCGAAATAAAGCCGAAAATTCACTCGACGCGCAAATTTGCACGAAAAGCGATTTATAAGTACAACTTTACGCTCAAATCGTGCGGAAATCGGTCAAAAACGCGCAACTCGCGCGCAATCGCCCGAAAAACGATCGTAAAGTACAAATTTCGATCAAAAACATGGAATTCGTTTGAAAAACGGTCGAGCGACCGCGTGCGACGGTTTTATGCAAAATAATGCCCGTAACTGAGCGTAGAAAACAAATTTCGCGTCGTCTACGGCACTGGACGTTGTACAAAAAGTATGGTTTCTCAATTCATAAATAATGACGCATTATTTTTACGACATTCTTATCACACAGTCCAACGCGCTCGTCGTTCATCGAAGGAGACAGCCGACTGGCTTTTAAAATTATATCGACTTCGAAAACAGCGTTGAAGCAAAAGCACTTTTCTCTCTCGATCGCGGCTTGTGTTCGTCCCAAGATAGAAAAATCTGCGCGTTAATCTCCTCGAAAAGCAAAAAATCCGTTGCTAACAAACCCGAATCGAGCCAGTGGACGAATGTTTCCAGTTATTGCTCATTAACATGCAAAAATCAACGCAACCAGCGTTTTTCTCAGCTTGTTTCCCGACTCTTTAGGCTCCAAAATCAAGCCGAGGAAATCGTATCCCATAAAAGCTAGCACTCGAAATTAGACCGAAAACGAGGAGACCGATCATGAAACCGAGGCTTTTCTTCTTGTTGCCTGTTCAGCTGTCCGCCGGCTTTTATCGACTTTCCGAGTGAATTTTTCATTGGCTCGCTCGTTACCTTGCAATCGCCGACGCGTTTCTTGCTTAAAAAACTATTATCCGGGCCCTCCCTGTGTTTTTTCGATTTGCGCTCTCATTTCAGCTCAGGCTAACGATTTTTGCTTTTATCGAATGACTTTTTTAATTCAACAAATTTCTTTTCACTATTTAATACAAATTTTCGTCAATAAAGTCTTCAAAAACGTTTCCGTCTTCGTGGATAAATCCGATTTACTCGCTCGCGGCAGCGGCATCGTCAGCGATGTATCCAACATTCGCTGAACGAAGCTGTCGTAATCCGACTGGCTCAACATCGTCTTGATTTCCGCGAGTTTGAACGGGCAAAATAAATCGGAATTTATCAGCGTCCAGTCGCTGAATATTTTCGAATCGTTCAGCGCGATTTCCGCGAGATAATCGCTGACGAAGTTGGCGTGTTTCAATTGATAATTTTTCACGATTCCGTCGATGGCTGTTCTCAGAAAACGATGTTCGAAGTCGAATTTCATGACTTCCGTGCAAGTTTCGTTTTCGTCTTGCAAGCTGAGAATGTTTTTGATCGACTTCGAAAATGGCTGTAAGCTGACAACGTTGGTTCCCAAAACTGTACCGCCATATTTCCAAAGATACGCTAGCCTGAGGCTTATCAGGGTATCAGTTGGAAATGTTTTATGGGGTCCCAGCAATTGGCTGTAATATTGATACCACTCGAATAAAGGGGTATCCAAAAATAAAGCTTCAGGAAGAATCGGAATCAATTTAACAGCGTTTCCCAACTTCAGCAAATCAACATCCCTCAGCCATTTTTGATCATCGGACAGCACGCAAATTTTTTTATCTGGATTGAATTTGAGCGCTGATCTCAGCGCGCAAGCGACCGTATCCGAATATTTTTCGTCTGATAAATGCAAGAATACTAAACGAGCGTCGCTGTACGAAGTCGAGAAACACGTCGGATGATTTCGTTGCAAGTATATCGAATAGTTTTTCAAATAGACAGCGTCGAAGTTGCGACTGATTATCCAACTGGTAACCGGAAATCCGTTCTTAATGGACAATACGACGAAAAGTTTTATGAAAAATAAGAATAGAAACTTTTTCGGATTGCGCAAAATGGAGCGAATCGAACACGACATCGTTTCCTGGTGGGACACGTTTTTAGTTTTCAACAAACCGAAAAGTGCACTTCACGTGCCTGAATCGCGCATCATTCGTGTTGACACAGAAAGTGACGCGATGAACAATTTTTAATGTTTGCGGATATCGTACTACGTCTGCAAGGGCGGATGAATGAATGGACGATTTATCTCACGCAAAAAAACAAATCAAAGTTGCTCATGTTTTGAATTTTTCGCGCGATTTAAGTTTAGTATTCTTATTGCACAGCAAACCGTCGCTCAACGGTTAACAATGCGAAAGACTAATTTCTTGTCTCTTTAAACTCGTTAACCAGCAAATAATGTCGCGTATAGCTAGGGTTCCCAGATGTCCTACTTTTGGTAGGACTGGACTACTTTTTCATATTCTGTCCTACTTTTGAAAATGACCTACTTTTTTACTACTTTTTGGACCCATGTCCTACTTTGTCCTACCTTTGCCTAAATTAAGAACCACAAGATGTAAAATTTTCTGCAAAATAGAAGGAATAGACTCAAAGTTGAAACAGTTAAAAGTTTGCTACAAATAAAATTCAACTATTCATTGACTTGCGGTGAAATGTACCAAAAATTATTAAAGGATGTTAAATTGTTGAATCAAATATGTTCGAACAATAAATACATGTAATTATTGTTTTAATAATAATTAGTGTAAATAAAGTACATTGTTGACAGTGTCCTACTTTTTGGTTGAAAGTATCTGGGAACCCTACGTATAGCTGATTTTTTCGCAATTTGTCGATGAGCGATTTATCCCAAAAAACAAAAACAAATGAAAGGTGCTCATGTTTGAATTCGCGCGCTTCAGATTTTTACTATTTGTTCAGTATTGGTCTTATTTATTGTGGGAGCGAGTTATTTTTAATTCTATTGTTGAAACTAATAAAATTATTGTTTCAACAATTTGAAATAATCAAAAATTTCAAAGCTTAGTAGAACAAAAAAACTTTGAATGGTGGCGTATGAGATTTTTAGAATGCTTACTGCAAAGCAAACCGTCGATTCAGTATCTGCAACTCTTTTAAATGCTGTGCTGTTCTCAATGATTTGTTGGCTGGCTTTACAAGTAAGTATACATAGTTATAAAATGACCTCGTTTATTGAAATTACACTTATTCATTGACTTGCTCGTACCGGATTCTTTGAAGAAGAAAGATATAATATGCGCTATTTCAGTGCAATTTTTACATCTATAAGACGACATCCGTGTCGTCGCAATTGTTACAAAACATCTCTTGCTGTAAATAACATTGATGTTACTGTATAGTTATTTCAGCAATTCTTACATGATATTTTCCAACGCAGTTACAATTCAGGGAAACAAAAGTTTTGTTGACAAATTTAGTGTAAGTGAAACAGCGGGCGCAGGAACCTCGACGTTTACCCAATGGATCGATATTCATTTTTGATACGACAGGAATGCAACTCGAGTTAGTCTAAATGCATGCACCTTTTGATGCTTTTTTTCAATATAAGTGTCTGAAAAACAGATTTTTCATTACTTATGCAAAAAATAAAGCTTATTAACAAAGAAACTTTATTATAATTAAGCAAAAATCAGTAGTGGTTGAAAAGTTTATGAATGCAAAAAATTTATGAAATAATTATGCAAAGATCGTCCTGTGCTGTACATGTAGCGCAAAACCAGCGAAAAACAAATTTCTTGCCCCTTTACATACATAAACAAGCAAATATACTTCGGATCATAGAATATCAATTGCGCGAACGGCAAAGCCGAAACACGACGATGAAACTTTGTATTTAGTTCCATTATATTCCGGATTGTGTATCGTAATTATTACAATAATTGTCGTTATCGTGTGCTTGAGACGACGCTAGAAAAAATTAATTCAATCGCAAACTATGGACGGCGGCACGGCGACGGCGGCGGAAAATCAAAGATCGGCGGCGAAAGAAATAAAAGATGCAAAACGAACTGAAAACGAAAGAAGACCACGTCGACATCGAAGAAATCGTCAAAAAACAAACGGAAGAAGACATAAAGCAGCGCGGCTGACTGATAAATCGAACGATTTTTGATTTCGTTTAAATTTATTCGCTGTATTACTTGTTAAAATTTGTAAAAGAATGTTCTTTATTGAAATATTCATTCGCTACTTATTTACTTATTTTTGTTTAAAGCAATTAAAATATCACATCCCGTTTCGTTTTTTGTTCATGCAACAATCGAGCAAACGTTCGCGAAACACTTTACACTAGCTAAAAATTATCAATTCAGGTTTTAGTCTGTTTGCGGCTGCTACGCTGAACGGTTGCTACTAATTTTCGGTTCTCGATATGCCTAATCCAACTACCAAAACGACTGAAAAGACGTCAACCAGCGAAAGTTCCGACGAAATCGGCAAGATAATTTTGTACTCTGGAATGGCCGTTATAATCGTCGTCATCATTGCCGTGACCATATTTTTACTTTTACGCCGTCGAAAGAAGAAACTCATTCAAACGCAATCGCAAATGGACGAAACGATGACGGGCACCGAAAACGCGCAAGCCGGACAAAGTAAAGCGCAAGAAATGAAACAAATGCAAAATCAAATGCAACGCGAACACATGAAAAAAGAAAACGCCGACATTGAAGACATCGTCATAAAACAAACGATGAAAAAATAATATTTTGTATTCGGACGCGTTAAATTGTTAAATATGATTATTTAAATTTGTCTTTTGTGTCGAAATTTGGTTTTAAAATTACTAAATCGTTCAATGGTTTGCAACTTTTGTGTGAGCAGTAAATTTATAGTTACGTGAACTAAACTGGAAAAGTTGCAAGGCGAGACAACAAAACAACAATTTATTAGTAAAAACAAGCCATAAAATTCAATCAACAAGGCGAGTCGCAAAGAAGTAGAAAGCATTAATTGACGTAAAAGTTATTGAAATTAACAAAATTTAACTACCAAACAAACTAAAATTTCTCGATTTAGATTTCTTTCGAATTTGCGACGTTTTCGCTTGCTGAATTACAATGTCGTCGATCGGAACTTTTTTACTTTTTAATTTCTTCACTTGAATCGCCGTTTGCATTTGATTCATTTCTTGGACTCTTTGATCGTTGGACGATTTTTCATCGTACGTGCTTTGCGTTTGTGATTGAATTGTTTTCTTTCTTCGTAGTCGAACGATTAAACAAATCGCCGCCGCTGCAACGCTGATTATAGTCATCGCCATCGTCGCGTAAATGAAAATTAGCAAGTCGATATCTTTTTCTTTATCCGGCGTCGAATCAGTAGTTTTAATTATCGTCATTGAATTTATTAAGTTTTCAGTGGTAGACATTTAACAAAAAGTGACCAGTCGGAAATTTTGCCTGTTACAACGAATTTTCCATTTAAAGTGTGTCGAGAAAACGAATTATCCAGTGTTTTTGCGATGCTTCCACAACAAACAACAGCAAAATGTTTATTCATCGATACAATTCAGACAGAAATCAAATCCCATCAAACAATAAAAATTAGTTCAACTGTAGTTGAACTGTAGATGGAAAACAAAAATAACATTTAAAGAATTTAAAAAAAAACTAATTTTCCAATAATTTTCTCTGTTTCATCTTCTGCTGTGCGTTTTGGCCGCTTGCTTTTTGACAATGTCTTCGATTTCAGCATTTCAGCATTTTCTTTCTTCATGTGTTCGCGTTCCATTTGATTATGCCTTTCTTTCATTTCGGCGGCTCTGCTGCTTTTGATTTTCCGCGCCCATCGCCGTATTTTCGTCCATCGATTGCGATTGAATTAATTTCTTCTTTCGGCGGCGCAAAATCAAAAATACGACCACGAGAATGATCACCACAATCACGATAGCCATTCCGGCGTGCAATAAAATCGTTCCAACTTGACTATCCGATAATCCCGCAGTGGTTACTGTTTTATGTTTCGAAGGTTTAAACGTCGTAGACATAATCGAAATATTTTTTATTTTAAATGTTGAAATCAACTAGTTGCGAGCAACGGGCGAATTCGACTTACAGCGAACAAAAATTTAGTTTAAAGTGCTTGAAACAGCTATTTGCAATTTGGGCTGGTTTTGAAACTTTTCAATCGAATTTCGAGTCAGTTTTACTATTTATCTGGTACAGAACACTTTCTAAGCGCACTTTAACGTTTTTTTAATCAAAACAAGAAAATCAAGATCTGTTGGAACTTTTCTTAATTTGATAAGCGTTCAACTTTTTCAAATTTATACAGTGTCCCGAAAAAGATTGTCACGTACTTCCAAATTTCCTGCTCTGCATACCAATGCAGCACCATTATAAAAGAAAAATCTGTTGAAAAAAAATTAAATTTTTAATTGTGATAAGAAAAAATTGAAAATTTCTGTGTTTATCCAATTAAATTTTGTATATTTGATGAAAATAAAAAAAGTACAAAAAACGAAAAGTTAATACAAATTATTTGTTTTTACAAATACTAAGAAGCGCTCTTTCGTCGAATTCGCCGTACTCAATGTGGAAGTTAGTTTTTATGGCATTATACAGTATGTTCGGATTTTTATCGAAAATATGCCAATTCGTTTGTTATTTGCTTCGAAAGCAGACCAGAAAAGTAAGAAAAGCTGGCGCCAAATTTGTTATTTATGTTGCGAATCGAGCTGTTTCTCGTTTTTAACAGGTTATACAATATCAAACCGTACGATACACGGCCGTGCCGCTAAGTCCACTGACTAGGCAAAGATTGAGTAAGATTTTTTGTTTTTACAGTTCAAAATAGAGTTTAGTATAGTTGATGTATAACTATGGTTGTACCGTTGAACTATAGTTGCTCTTAACCTTGACTATAGTTAATCTTTATTTATCGAAGAAAACTGACTACAGCGACACTGGACAATGACTATAGTTGCTCTAGAACACTCAACTGTGGTTGCTAAGAACGCTGACTATAGTTGAAATGGGTGGTGACCGGCTGGGATCAATTTTTTGTTTTTAAGGTATGGTTAAGAGAAAAATCTTAGTGCTGGACTTAGACGAGACGTTAATTCATTCGCATCACGACGGAATCGTTCGACCAATGGTCAAGCCTGGCACGCCGCCCGATTTCGTTCTTAGAGTAGAATTCCATTAGCCGTTTTTTTTATTTGTTTAACTGTAGTTTCAATTTTAGGTAACGATTGATCGACATCCGGTGCGATTTTTTGTTCATAAACGTCCGCACGTTGATTATTTCTTAGCCATAGTACGTTTCGCAAAATACAACTTTCTTGCGAAAGCCAGTCGAATTTTTATTTTTCAAGGTCGGTCAATGGTACGATTTGGTGATATTCACGGCTAGCATGGAAATCTACGGAGCTGCCGTCGCCGATCGACTAGACATGGGTCGCGGCCTACTGTCGCGAAGGTATTTTAGGCAGGTAAGGAAGATCGTTAGCCAGTGCACGTTTTTCTTTTTCGCATCGTCTAACGAGCTACTTTTCGTGTTCTATAGCATTGTACGTTGGATTACGGTGGATATACCAAAGATTTGTCGGCGATATGTCCCGATCTCAGTTCGATTTTTATATTGGATAATTCGCCCGGCGCTTATCGTCAATTTCCAGGTAACTGTAGTCAATGGACAAATAGTCAGTGGAGAACTATACTCATTGAGCAACTAAAAGCAAGGGCAACTATTGTCAATGGACAACTATAGTCTTTGGACAACTATAGTCACTGGACGACTACAGACGACGGGCAACATGCTTTCTTTGTTTTAGACAACGCGATTCCAATCAAATCATGGTTCAGCGACCCAACGGACACGGCCCTTTTGAATTTGCTTCCCTTTTTGGACGCTTTACGTTTTTCGTCTGACGTACGATCGGTTTTATCGCGTAATTTGCATTTGCATCGATTCGGCGACGGCCCCGTGTACATGCCGCCGCCGACGTGAAACGAACGAACGAAAACAAAATTCGTGTACTTTATTTTCTCTCGCCACTCTTTCACCTTATTTTTTCCGTTTGTTTCTTCTCTCTTTTTTCTTGTTAAAATGAGTTGTTCGTCGTTACGGCTTGAAATTTTCGCCTCTCGTTCGTTGGAAAATTAGTTGTTTTTTTCTTTTTCTTGTTTCGTGTTTGATGAATTTGGTGATTTAGGTGTTTCAAATTCGATTACTGTTTGGTTTTTAATTATTATTATTATAAAATTTTTTTGTTCGTCGTCGACAATGAAAACGAGAAAAGATGAAGAAAAAAAGAATACCTTGTTCCGTTTTTTTTCTTCACTTTTATGTCCTGTTAAAAATAAAATACTAAATAAAAATATACAAAATATTCCACTTGCTCGTTTTAATATTTAGCCTATAGTTGCCCACGGCTATAGTTGTCCATGATTCTTGTTATCCAGTGACAAAAATTGTCCATTGACTACGGTTGCTCGTTGAATATTGTTGACCAGTAACTGTACATGTCCATGACCATAGTTGCACATGGTTATAGTTGTCCGTTGACTATATTTGTTCATTGACTATAGTTGTCCAGACTATAGTTGTCTGAGTGACTATAGTTAAGCGATTTTTACAAACTATAGACTCAATAGAAAGTCTAATTTGCGTCTGTAATGAAATATTAAAATTAAAATTTGAATCTAGTTTCGAAATCGAGTCACGTGACCGGAAGATAAAATCGACTTTTCTGAGTGAGTTTACTGTCGTTAAAAATTTTTGGCTAGCGGCCAAAAAACAAATTTTTATCGCGGTCGGGCGCAGGCAGCGTGCCGTTTGTAAGTTTTCATGTTTTCCAGGTGAATAAAAAAAATTTTTCTTTTTCTTCGTTTTTTGCGCGATTTAGTACTAAAAATGGGAATTTTTTGATCGCTTTTCAGTTCGAACGAGGCGGAAAATGTAACGAAATCGGCGAAATTACAAAACGACGCAATGGTAAACGCGATTTCGACGCGATTTTTGCTTTTCTCACCACTTAACGAGCAAATTTGAGTTTTTTCTTCAGGTCGACGAGTATCACCCGTTTATCGAAGCGCTTTTGCCTTACGTGAAAGAATTTTCGTACGTGTGGTTCAATTTACAAGCGGCGAAACGAAAATTCTATAAACGTCACGAGAAACGAATGACCGTCGAAGAGGAGCGAGGCGTCAAAGAAGAGTTGATGGTGAGCGTCGAAAATTTGTTTTAAAATCGCCGAAACGAGCAATTTCGAGTATAACGAGCCGGATGTTTTTAAAAGGCGGAAAAACCTGAAGTCAAACAAAAATGGGCTAGTCGCCTGCTGGGAAAATTGCGCAAGGATATCCAGCCTCAGTTCAGGGAGGATTTCGTCTTATCGGTCACCGGGCAAAAATCCTCAGTGGGCGTGTGCGTTTTGTCGAATCCGGATCAGAAGGGTAAAATGCGGCGGATCGACTGTTTGCGTCAGGCGGATAAAGTCTGGCGATTGGATTTAGTGATGGTTATTTTGTTCAAGGTACATCAAAACGGTTGCTATAGTTCACTGTCTAACTATACTTTGTTGCGAACTATAGTTTCTCTAAAGGATGAAGGCTGATGAACTACAGACGCCTATGAACTATAGACACTGATGAACTATAGACTGAACTATTACAGTTCCTGATGAACTGATGCCTGTAGTCCCTTTGCAACTACAGTCTCCGTTGAACTATAGTGTCCTATTTTTTTTGTAGGGTATTCCGTTGGAGAGCACGGACGGCGAACGTTTGGAAAAATCGCCCGACTGCCTACAGCCGCATCTGTGCGTTAATCCTTATCACATTAGCATAGCCGTTCGAGAGTTGGATTTATTTTTGGCTAATTTCATTCACACGTCGAATCCGGAAACGCGCGACGACAACGGCGACGACGACGACGAAAGTTCGAAAGGTTTTTTTTCCACCTCGACGCTCGTTGAAAACAAATTTCGCGACCTAGCCGTCTCACTCGCCGTCTCATTTTTCAGAAAGTTTGCCGGCCAACGAAGGCATTTGGGGCACGGGCGTTTTTACGGCGTACGAATTGAAAACGCTGACGAGACGTAACGAGAAATTGCTCGTATGGGCGCCGGCCATCGATGAAATTTTGTTTCTTTTCGTTTCAGCGTCGATTTTGACGGTGGTCAATGGTCAGCTGCAAATTCCGTCGAATTTAATCAAAGTCGAACCGTCGAATTTCTACGGCGACGACGAAAGTCCGACCGGTCGAGTCGGAGCTGGAGGCGAAACGGCGTCGATGTCCGTCCAAGTTCAAAGCGGTCAAAAGCATCAGACGTTCGGCGCCAAGGGTCGCGGCTCGTCGTCCAGTTCGAGATCAGCTGGTCTGGTCTCCCGAAGCACCTCTCATCAGGACTCTGAGGTATGACGTCACTGTGTATATAGTTCATCGGCGCCTATAGTTGATCGTCGTCTATAGTTGATCGGAGTCTATAGTTCATCGGCGTCTCTAGTTCATCAGCGTCTATACTTGTCTATACGACTGATAGTTTATAGTTCGAACTTTATGGAGCTATTTCCTAGCTCGCAAGTCACTGGCTGACGTTTTATTATTTTTTTCCAACAGATTACCGAGCAACCAACTGCCAAGCGTATGCGACACACCTCCGCCGACAGCAGCGACAGCCTCGGCGACGAAATTAGCATAGTATCCCATCAACAGCATTTGATTCGACCGACGCCGCAGCCGCGCGTGTCCGTCCACTGGAATCCGGACGTCGACAAAGGTCTCGTTGTCGTTATCGATGGCTAGCGCCGATTATTTGTTTTGTTTTTTAATGGAATAATTTGGTATTAAATTTTACGCAATGATTCGCAGGTTCGTCGGTCAGCGTGCCTAGAGCGGGAATATTTCGCGGCGAGCGCGTGGTACCGGTGAAAATCGAAACGGATAACGGGTCCCAATGTCAGTTGCAACAATTTTCGACGGGTGGCGGTTCGAATTCGGATTTCGCGCCGTTGTCGGCAGGCGGCGCGCCCGGCCGAAATAATAATAGCTCGACGGTGTGCCGATCCGGTCAGCAACAGGGTGGAGACGGTTAGATATTTTGTTTTTCCAACTCGTTAACGGACGCGTTCACGTTTTTTTCTTTCTTCAGCAGTCGACAACCTCATGTCGTCGTACGGCGGCGGCGGCAACGGGCCGAATCCAAGTGGACGCGGCGTCGGCGACGACCAAGTGACCATCAGCGTGCTCGACCGCCTGCGCAGTTCCAACGTTTACAACAGTCCTTCGAAGTATACGACGTCCGACGGGCACGAGTACAGCTTTTCGGACGCCATGAATTTCGTCACGAACGAAGCATCGCAAGTAAAAAAACGATAGTCGACCGACGGAACTATAATTTTCGTCGAATTATAGTCGTGTTTCGCGAACTATAGCGCGCATCGCAACGATCGGCCAGCGCCTGTAATTTGTTTTTTATTACTACTAGGTGTCGGCTTTTTTGTTGAAGGTACAAAAGGATAACTCAGGTCCGTCGCACAGCCCCGTCAAACATTTCGTCACGGGCCCGGCGGGCGTGCGCCACTCGTCGGGCGTCATCTTGGCGCCGAAGCCCGTGGCGCCGTTGACCGGCGGCGGGACGGTGATGACCAACTCGATTCAGGCGTCGACGATTCATTCGGCCGTCGGCGGCGGCGGCGGCCGATTCCTGACGACGGCGACCGCGGCCACCGATTCGATGGCACGGCAAGTGGCCATAGGGAACCTGGCTAACAATTTGGCCACGGCGTCGGCCGTCACTGCTCATCATCAAGTTCAAGTAAGCTACCGTTTTTTGCTCGGAAACTCGCTAAGCGCGACGCGTAATTAATTTTTCTCGCAACGTTTCCAGTTACTCGGCGCCGCCACTCATTCGTTGAGCCCCGTTTGCGGACTGCCCGCCGGCATCGTGTCGCCGACGAGTTTCCTACTGGCGAGCCCGTTGACGACGCCGCGTCACACGCCTCGATCGACGCCCATACCTCATCGACAATTGATCGAGGAGGCCGGGCCCGAGTTCGCCGGCTTCGTTCAATCGTTGATGACGACGACGTCGACGACGCAAAACGAGGAGCAACATTTGCTTTTGAAAGAAGGTAACGACGTCTATAGTTGTTCATCGGCTATAGTTACCCATAGTTACCCATTGGCTATTGTTGTCCATTACTACAGTTATCTATTGTTTATGGTTGTCCAGCGTCAATAGTTGTTCAGTGTATGTAGTTGTTCAGTGTCTATGTTTGTCCATTGACTATAGTTGTCTGGTATCTATAGTTGTCCATTGACTAATTGCCCTTCGGCTAGTTATCCAGTGTCTATAGTGCTCATTGACTATAGTTTTCTACAGTTGGATAGTGTATAGTTGTCTATAGTCTATAGTAGTCTACAGTAACGGTAGTTGTCCATTGACGACGGTTGTCCGTTGGCTGTAGTTGTCCGATGTCTATAGTTGTCCAGTGTCTATAGTTGTCTAAGGAACTATACTCGTCCATTGGCTATAACACAGGCTCTATAGTTCTCCAGTGACTATAGCTGGTCTTTGGGTGCGAGCAATGACTATAGTTCACAGCCGACTATAGTTCCAAGCAACTATAGTTCATCAAGTTTTTTTCAGTGTCCGATCAATTTCTCAATTTCATTAACGGTAATCAACCGTATTTGACCATGCCCGGAGGTGGCGGCGGCGGCGGCGTCGCCGCCAATTCGCCTGGCGGTCAACAGATGGTCAATCGGTCGGGCGGCGGTGGTCCGCCGCGACATCCGATGATGTCGGGAATGGTCCACCATCATCAGCACGACATGGACGGCGGCGGACTTGCTTTTCTGCACCATCAACAGCAGCACCAGGCGCAGCAACAACGCCGACTCGGCTTGATCAGTCTAAGTCAAATGGAACCTGCGTCTCAGCTGCAACTGCTCGCCCGTCACCAGTCGGCCGACGGCAACGTGCTGCCCGATTCGACGACGGACTCGGGCAGCGATCACAGCAACGAGCCGAAGGATCAAGCCTGAATATTAAGTTGCTAGCCGACGCGCGTTTTTTGTTTAGCTTTTTCGATTCGTAGTCGTTTTTTAGTTCCATAGTCGCGATTTCTGCACCTGCGCATCAAAAAATTAACTATTTTTCAGATTAGTATCGGTTTTTGAGTGCAAGAAGATGTCGAATATGAATATTATTGTACAAAATTTTTGAGGAAAAAACTATAACCGGATTCAAATTCATATTCGTATTCGTGTTTTTTGATATTTCGGCAAGCTATGTAAATTTCTAAGTGTTATTTAGAGTCTTTTTTGGGTGTTTGACTTTTTCCTAAACAAAAAATCAGACGGGACGTTGTCGAATAAGGGTCGAAAATTAAAATGTAGGTCAAGCTGGGCGAGTGGACCGGATTGACCGCTGGCCGCGTACGATTTTTACTCGCAAAAAGTTTTTTGTTTTGTTTTTTTTTCTTCGAAATTTTTTTACATCTCAAGCAGGGAACGGGAGTAACACAGATGGAAAATGTTTTTTATGTTTTGTTTTTTATTCGAAAGTTTATTAATATTATACGTTATTTTTGTTTTTGTTGGCGTGTTTGTTGTGTTTTTTCGTAACATTCGCCTCGTTTAATCGTGAAAAAAGCAAAAAAACAGTATACGTACACGTACCTTTTTTGTCCTGCTAGTCAGAAAATTGTTATATTATTTTTTTGTTTGTTTCGTTTTTGTACCCGATAGTTAGTAAGAGATGTTTAGTTTTTTTGTATTTTTTCATACTTTTCTTTGTATTGGCACGAGTCATAAGTACGAGTATTGAAAAAACAGATAAATATATATTAATTATAATATATTAAATGTTATTGTATGTCGCGAGTATAGGAAAAAATATGCGACGATATATTTTTTTATTAAAGAGAATTTTATATTTTAATTAGAGAGAAATATTCTTTTTTTGTTTGGTTTATATCAATTGTTTATGTCGAGTAGTAAAATTTTTTTAAGAATTGTGTTAAAATGCGTTATAAAGCGTTTTGCTTGCTAGAGAGCAAAATTATCTCGAAATATGCTTGAAAAGTTTCAAAACCAGCCGAAATATGCAAAATCACTGATTTCTAGCACTTTAAACTAAATTTTTGTTCGCTGTAAGTCGGATTCGCGTCGTCGCTCGTAACTTTAGTTGATTTCAACATTAAAATAAAAAATACTTTGATTATGTCTACTACGTCTAAACCTTCGAAACATAAAACAATAACCACTGTTGTTTTCCTGAATTGTAACTGCGTTGGAAAATATGTAAGAATTGCTGAAATAACTACAGTAACATCAATGTTATTTACAGCAAGAGATGTTTTGTAACAATTGCGACGATACGAATGTCTTCCTATGTAAAAATGATGTAAAAATACACTGAAATAGTGCATATTATGCCTTTTTTTCTTCAAAGAATCCGGTACGAGCAAGTCAATCAATAAGTGTAAGTTCAATAAACTGTAGTGCCGCTCGAGGTTAATTGTAGTTGGAGTTGAATCAAATTCTAAGTTTATTAAATTGAGTTGAGATGAAGTTAAATAATTGAAATTTATTCGAAGTAAAACGCAACAAGATAAACTTTCGATGAACTATTTACAAACGTCGGAGCAAACGACTTACAATCGAACGAACAAAACGAACTACCACTGAAAGTTGAAGCAAAGGAGTTTTATGGGAGTGAATTCATGAATCAGGAAATGTGAAAGATGATTCGATGAAAATGGGCTAAAAGTTGAATAGTAAACAAATTATTGGTGGACGCGCTGCGTAGAGGAGGGATTCAGAAAGTATGTAAACTAAGTTGAAATTATGTTTGGGTTGGTGAAGATTGAGTTTGGAATTATAAACAAAATTGAACTCTACAATGAAAAAGAAATATGAAAGTTCTACGGGAAGTCGTACTATGAAATATAACAAAATATTTGATACTAATTATTGTCCAATGAATTCAGTTAAGATAATTGCTGTTCCACAATTTCATTTGACTAACAAACTTTACCGCTTGACAAATGATCCAGTGTAATGCTAGCAGAAAACAGCGATTTTCGCCGCATCGCTCTCAATCGTAGGCTGTCACTATTGGTCAAAAATCACACAAAATAGCTGCGAGAAAACTTTGTTGCGAAGAAATCTGTGTAACACAATCATAATAACTGCAAGGTAGGATAACATCATGAGGAGAGGCTTTTGAGGAAAATAACCGTGACGGGAGGGGGGACGATTAAGTAAAAGAGACATATCATCTAGTTTCATTTTTGATGGTTACGAATAGCGTGAAATAGCTGGGAATACAACTGATTACTTATAGAACAGCATGGAATACTTTGAATAGCTTGGAGTCCCATTGCACAGCATGGAATCCTATTGGAATTGCATGGGATCATTTCGAGTAATGTGTGCCAGCAGGTCTTAAATCCTTCTTTGGTCATTTCGAGATATTTAGTTATGAAAGTTCGAGGCTCAGCTGAAAAATTCCAGTCATTGTACCTGTAAAGTTTGAATAACACAAGTGAAGCCTAGCTATCAAACTTCACCATAGAGAGCAGTATTGAAAGGAGGGGCATTGTGTACATTACACAAATTTGCATACAGTAATTTCATTTCGGACTTAAGACTTTTTGCTGAAACTGTTATGGACTTAAGGCTTGATTCCCGTATCATGATTAGAACTAAAGTCGCATTACTTAAAGTATTTTATTGTTTTCATTCATAGAACTCAAAAAAACTTTGAAAAATTTAAAACCACGGTTTGAATGTAAAGAACAATGGAAATGCATATTATATTCAAAATTAAGCTTCATATTCATCTTCATCAACATCAGATTCCTCACCAGCTACGGGGTAGCGCACCAAATCAGTGGCGTCTTTGAACAAGGTGTATCCAAATACAGTAAAACCTGCAAAGTTTTAGCCCTGGCTAAGTTGTAGGAATTTTTCAGAACCAATCATTTTGTACATGCTATACCCTGTGTAAATTTTATACCTGCCTAACTTTTATGTTTTAGTACTATGATTGATCATCTTACATGCAAAATAACCTGTTAAGTTTTATCGTGCGAATAGCCTCTGATACAACGGCTATTGTTCGGTCAGTACATAGTGGTATTTAGTAGTCTTTGGGCTAGGTCAATCTACAAATGTTTCTCTGTTGTTGGCGGCACCTTTTCAAATTTGTATTTCTATTGGTTTCATTTTCATATTTTCTCTTCTGGTTAATATTTGTCCTTCTGATTTTGTGACATGGCTTCATAAGCGAAAATTGATAGAGCTTACCATCAATAAAAAGAAAGAAATTCTTGATAAGCTACAGAAAGGTGCTAAAGGTAGCCACCTCGCCAAAGAATATGATATTACAGAAATGACTGTCTAATATTAAAAAGAAAAAAGGTACAATTCTTGCTCAGTGGGAACATAACTGTAGCTTCAATCGTCAACGCATATGCCGAAAAACTGAAAACCATGAACTAAATGATCTCGTCTACAAATTCTTTTGTCGCTGCCGTGCAATGAATATTCCAATTAGTGGTCCGATGCTGCAAGTTAAAGCTAAAGAAATAGCCGTTCAATTAGGTTTGCAAAATTTTGCTGCCAGCAATGGTTGGCTAGAAAGTTTTCAAAAACGCAACAATATTGAATTCCGTGTCTTGTGCGGAGAATCTGCGGAAGCTGATTTTGAAGCTGCAAACAGCTGGAAGGAAAAGTTACCCAAAATATGTGAAGGATATGCACCTAAAGACATATTTAACGCTGATGAAACTGGTGTTTTCTATCGTCTGTTGCCCAGAAAGCGATAAATGTAGGGGTTTAAAAATGGCTAAAGAGCGACTTTCCTGTCTCGTTGCCTCGAGCTGGACAGGCGAAAAGCTTAAGTTCTTAGTCATAGGCACAGCTGCATACCCACGAGCTTTTAAGCAGAACAATGTTAACGTCAACCAGTTGTCAGTTAGTTGGAGAAGTAGCACTAAAGCATGGATGACAACAACAATTTTTACTGATTGGTTGCAAGAAACCAATCGAATCATGCATCATCAAAACCATAAAATTCTTCTATTCATTGACAATGCTCCTTGTCATCCTGATATCTCTCTGTCAAATGTCCTTGTTAAACACCTACCACCAAATCTAACTTCTGAAGTACAACCAATGGACCAAGGAGTCATCTGTAATTTGAAAGTGCGTTATCGTAAGCGCCTGCTTCAAAAACTTGTCGCTTCTGCTGACAGCTGTCAAAATGCTAGCGATTTTTCCCGAAGTGTCACA